>CM029023.1:107224894-107447394 GCA_016801055.1 Panax notoginseng | reverse complement strand
CCTGCAAAAATGGTTATTTGCAAGGTTGAGCTCGACAGCCCAGCAAAATCTAACAGTTTTCATGCATCACGTAGCATATAATAACATGCTCAACATACATCTCTTAAACATTAGACTATCATAACATACAGACTACAATTAATATAACAAGTATAAAGATTGAGCTCCTTACTCAATCAACATGCTTTACTCAATCAACATAGCTATAAGTTGACTTTAATATTTCATACATCCAACATATATATAACACATCATGCTCTTTGCAATAAAGATTTAAAACAATCAAATTCATATAGCAAATATGAACTGAAAGACTTGCCTGATTCGTAGTTTATGAACCTTAACTGCTTATCGTTTATCTTCACTTCGTGTATTCCTACACAGTTATATAATCATTCACATTAACTATCAGTTATAATGCAACACATAACCCTTCTTATTAATCAATACACAACGTACTAACATCATTTTTCCAACATAATACTCATTTCTAGTTAAACTTGTTATTTCGGTACAAGTCTTACATTACCATTTACATTTCTAATTGGCCACTACCATTGATACTTTTCATGAACCATATGAAAATACATAAAAACATACATTGTTAATTATCTTTCCTATTTTTAACTGTAATTAGCATACAATTTCTTGCTTATATACAAACTAAAACCTCACCAACATGAATAATCACCACAATACATTTGTATAGCAACAATTCAAAAGTATAAAATTCATAGAGAATAGAAAATACATGTCATAAAACTCATATATATGTATATATATATATATACATATATATATATATATATAATACTAAGATTTAGAAAAATACCTTCACTTAGCTTGTAACCCTTGCTAATTGTAGCCAAATCTCACAAGTCCCTCTCAAAATCTCTAACAAATTCTCTGTGAACCTTCTTCTCAGACAAGTTCTATTTTCCTTCTTGGTCAAATACAATATACGTAAAACCAAATAAAACCAACGCACGCCCTTTTACAAACGTTTAAAACTGTCCTCTACTAATTGCCCCTATTCAATTTATCAATTACCAAAAAAAATTTATTATATATATTATTTATATTTTATTTATTTATTTTATTATTATAATTAAAAAGAAAATTCAAAAGCCATGGGGCTTTGTTTGGCAAAGCTCTAAAAATAAAGACTTAATATACTTAAGCCTTATTTGGGTAAACTCAATTAAAACTGCTTTAATTTATTTTAATACTCCTTATAATATAGTTATTTGTCACACTATATTTAATTAAGTTTTCATACATAATTAATTAATTCAAATAACAATTTATTAAATAAATCATTTAATCACATAACTCAATACAAATAAGTAACCAAATAAAATCAAATCAATTAAAAAATATTTAGGGGCAATTAATAGAAGATAGTTTTAAACGTTTGAAAAAGGGCGTGCGTTGGTTTTATTTGGTTTTACGTATGTTGTATTTGGTCAAGAAGGAAAATAGAAGTTGTCTGAAAAGAAAGGTTCACAGAGAATTTGTGAGAGATTTTGAGAGGGACTTGTGAGATTTGGCTACAATTAGCAAGGGTTACAAGCTAAGTGAAGGTATTTTTCTAAATCTTAGTATATATATATATATATATATATATATATATATATATATATATATATATATATATATATATATATATGAGTTTTACGACATGTATTTTCTATTCTCTGTGAATGTCATACTTTTGAATTGTTGCTATACAAATGTATTGTGGTGATTATTCATGTTGGTGAGGTTTTAGTTTGGTATATAAACAAGAAATTGTATGCTAATTACAGTTAAAAATAGGAAAGATAATTAACAGTGTATGTTTTTATGTATTTTCATATGGTTCATGAAAAGTATCAATTGTAGTGGCCAATTAGTATGTGAAATTATAAATTGAAGCTTGATTAAGTTAGTTCATTAAGAAACAAGCATAGCGTAATTTGAATGGAGTGATTTGGCCAAGTATTAAATTCACAGTGATGATTTTTGGGATGAATATCAAAAGTTGGGTTTTATATGAAAAACATGAATTTTGAGAAAATTAAAATAGTTTTAGTTGTTGTTAAATTGTTATAATTAGTGGAATATGTTAACAAGCATGTTTATGATAGGGTTATATTTATTTTACGTGTTAATAATACTATTTTGTTGGTGAAATTCGTGTTGTTGGGCTAAAATCAGCTATTGTTCATAGCCGACTCTGCGTCTGTCTGTGCACCAGCGCAGCTGCGCTGGTGCCAAGGCTAAAAACTGCGCAGCTGCGCCAGTTCCAAGCCTGTGTATGGCGTAGCTGCACCATACACTGATCTGAGGCAGAGCCTTCTGCTGCTGCTGCAGATTTTGGGTAGCCTTACCACTTGGTCTAAGGGTTTGATAGTGTGTCAAACATGTAGTAAGAAGGTTAAAACAGAACCATGATATGTGATTGATAAATTCAAAGTTATGAGAATGATTAGTAAGTTACAAACGCGTTATGTGACAACTTAGTATACACAATGAATGTTAGACAAGTGTTATGAAGTCCACACTTGGAATTTTTGAAATGTAAATGGTAATGTAAGACTTATACCGAAATAACAAGTTTAACTAGAAATGAGTATTATGTTGGAAAAAGGATGTTAGTACGTTGTGTATTGATTAATAAGAAGGGTTATGTGTTGCATTATAACTGATAGTTAATGTGAATGATTATATAATTGTGTAGGAATACACGAAGTGAAGATAAGCGATAAACAGTTAAGTCGTAGTTCATAAACTACGAATTAGACAAGTCTTTCAGTTCCTGTTTGCTATATGAATTTGATTATTTTAAATCTTTATTGTAAAGAGCATGATGTGTTATATATATGTTGGATGTATGAAATGTTAAAGTCAACTTATGGCTACGTTGATTGAGTAAAGCATGCTGATTGAGTAAGGAACTCAATCTTTATACTTGTTATATGAACTGTAGTCTGTATGTTATGATAGTCCAATGTTTAAGAGATGTATGTTGAGCATGTTATTATATGCTACGTGATGCATGAAAACTGTTAGATTTTGCTGGACTGTCGAGCTCAACCTTGCAAATAACCATTTTTGCAGGTCATGATTTTGAGGTAAAGTTATGTGTTACTTGAAAGAAGTGAATCAGATGTGATAACCATTGATAATCATTGGAATATTGGTGTCGCACTATCAATGTATATGTGACGAAAAGATGATTCTTTTCTCATGTGTATGTTTGATAGTTAGAAACTATTAAGATTAGTCAGATAATATTAGGATTAGGTGTGGTTCTTAAAACTAATGCATATGGTATGTTCGTGACTCATAATAATATGGTATGTTTTGAACCCCTCAACGAATGGGCGCCTATGGTCTGACTAGGATAAGTTTTTAAACTCATATTATTATGGCAAGTTCCTGAACTTCCAATGTGCGGTAAGTTTGATGAACTATATTGGGTAGAAAAATTATTATAGTATAAGAGAGCATTGATGAAGTTGAAGATTGATAGAATGGTTAAGTAATGAAGTAATGAAGTAAAGATTGAAGTTGATGGATACCTGGATATTCTAAATCTACTAGCTATGCTAGACTTTCAAAATTTATTGACTTCGTGCTGATGTTTGCACTTCTATTTTCTTGAAAAACATTGGATCAAGATGAAACCAATGAGTTTTAAAAATAATACCATTATTCGTATGTTTATGCAAATTGCTTCGGCTAGACAAAAATAATTTGAAATATATCAAAATGTATATTTTTTATATATTCTCAATGCATCATGGAACCTGGTGCAGAGGTGATAAAAATGATGGAGTTATCAATGCAGAATTTCTTAGTGTTAGATGCGATCTAAGGATCGTCAGCCCACTATGGCATGATGTAGTATGACAAAGTCACAAAATGACGGAATCCTCAAACGGACTGTAAATACAGTGCGGTATCATGACGTCATAAAAAGATTTGTGAGGCTTCTTTAAGATATATATATATATATATATATATATATATATGTGTGTGTGTGTGTGTGTGTGTGTGTGTGTGTGTGTGTGTGTGTGTGTGTGTGTGTTAATGTATATTTCGATTGATGTTCGAATTGTTGTAGAAGTCTATGCTATTTGATTCAGCTAGACGATTATTGAAAGATGTTCATGAAATTCAAGCGTTTATTGAAAAGTTATGCCAAACCAAATTATTTTGGTGCGGATTCAGATGTTAAAAAGCTGAGATGAACAACCATATAAAGGGACATGTTTTCGGGGACAATGGTTCCGAGCGTAACGCATATAGTTGTTACAAAACACTACGTTACGGCCCAACGTAGTGGTACAATCGGCTGGCCACCTAGTGTACGTGTGGAGGGTGTTTTCAGTCTTTGTGATTGATAAACACTCTGGTTTGCAGTGTGAAGGATTGAGTTGAAGCACTAGTAAATCGAGAATAGAGTTCACGGTCTTATGACCCCTCAGCATAATTTGGAATCTTTTAAATTCCTGAGTTATTCATACTAATTCCCAATTATTGAACAATTGTGGAAGATTCTTGTTATTCTACAAGATGGAAGTAGAAAAGGAAAGTATTCCTTAGAAAGAAGTAAGTCGTAGAATGCGACACTGAATGATGAATTTATTGAATACGTGAGAAAAGAAATTTTGAAATGAGAAGGGGATGAGTTATCAAAGAAATTTGTAAAACTTTTAATAGAAAAAGTTAATAATTGTAGAAAGATCTTTGTAGAAAGAAAGTGGTTATAGAACTCAAGGAATGAATAAAGTATTAACGTAAAATCTATTTTGTTAGATTGAATGAATAAAATTTCGAGGACGAAATTCTTAGAAGAATGGGTGAATGTAATATCCCGAATGTTTATTGGTTGAGTATACGATAACGATCCTTAGAAAAGGAAATGAATGGGTTAAATAATATGTAATACTCAAATATAATTGAGTCTAAGTCAATGTTATGAAATAAAATCAAGAATTTCTTTAAAAAAAATGAATGTAGTAGGAAATATAAAACTTATATTAAGGTAATGTGTTGAGTATATTCGATGATAAATTTTGAAAAGAGATTTGGTGAAAACCTGAGTAAGGTAGGGTTTCGGTGATTCTGAGGACAGAATCCTTATAAGGAGGGAAGAATGTGACGAATGAATTGTTTGAGTTGTGATTCTGAGGACAGAATCCTTGTAAGGAGGAAATGATGTAACATTACAGAATTTTAATTATAATATTAAATATTTATTGAGTTGTATAAATATTTAATGGATGTGTTTATCGTTGAATAAATATTTTTTAATTGATTTTATTTTATTTGGTTAATTATTTGTATTGAGTTATGTGATTAAATGATTTATTTAATAAATTATTATTTGAATTAATTAATTAAGTATGAAAACTTAATTAAATATAGTGTGGCAAATAACTATATTATAAGGAGTATTAAAATAAATTAAAGCAGTTTTAATTGAGTTTACCCAAACAAAGCTTACGTATATTAAGTCTTTATTTTTAGAGATTTGCCAAACAAAGCCCCATGGCTTTTGGATTTCCTTTTTAATTATAATAATAAAATAAATAAATAAAATATATATAATATATATAATAAATTTTTTGGTAACTGATAAATTGAATAGGAATTAGTGGAGGACGGTTTTAAACGTTTGAAAAAGGGCGTGCGTTGGTTTTATTTGGTTTTACGTATATTATATTTGGCCAAGAAGGAAAATAGAAGTTGTCTGAGAAGAAGGTTCACAGAGAATTTGGAGAGATTTTGAGAGGGACTTGTGAGATTTAGCTACAATTAGCAAGGGTTACAAGCTAAGTGAAGGTATTTTTCTAAATCTTAGTATTATATATATATGAGTTTTACGACATGTATTTTCTATTCTCTATGAATTTCATACTTTTGAATTGTTACTATTTATTGTGGTGATTATTCATGTTGGTGAGGTTTTAGTTTGTATATAAACAAGAAATTGTATGCTAATTATAGTTAAAAATAGGAAAGATAATTAACAATGTATGTTTTTACGTATTTTCATATGGTTCATAAAAAGTATCAATGGTAGTGACCAATTAGTATGTGAAATTGTAAATTGAAGCTTGATTATGTTAGTTCATTAAGAAACGAGCATAGCGTAATTTGAATGGAGTGATTTGGCCAAGTATTGAATTCACAGTGATGATTTTTGGGATGAATATCAAAAGTTGGGTTTTATATGAAAAACATGAATTTTGAGAAAATTAAAATAGTTTTAGTTGTTGTTAAATTGTTATAATTAGTGGGATATGTTAACAAACATGTTTATGATAGGGTTATATTTATTTTACGTGTTAATAATACTATTTAGTGGGTGAAATTCGTGTTTGTTGGGCTAAAGTCAGCTACTGTTCATAGCCGACTCTGCGTCTGTCTGTGCACCAGCGCAGCTACGCTGGTGCCAAGGCTAAAAACTGCGCAGCTGCGCCGGTTCCAAGCCTGTGTATGGCGCAGCTGCGCCATACACTGATCTGAGGCAGAGCCTTCTGCTGTTACTGCAGATTTTGGGTAGCCTTACCACTTGGTCTAAGGGTTTGATAGTGTGTCAAACATGTAGTAAGAAGGTTAAAATAGAACCATGATATGTGATTGATAAATTCAAAGTTATGAGAATGATTAGTAAGTTACAAACGCGTTATGTGATAACTTAGTATACACAATGAATGTTAGACAGATGTTGTGAAGTCAACACTTGGAATTTCTGAAATATAAATAGTAATGTAAGACTTGTACCGAAATAACAAGTTTAACTAGAAATGAGTGTTATGTTGGGAAAAGGATGTTAGTACATTGTGTATTGATTAATAAGAAGGATTATGAGACATAGAGTAAAGTTTACATTATAGCTACTATGCGTTACTATGTGACTAATAGTTAATGTGAATAATGATATAACTATGCAGGAATACACGAAGTGCAGATAAGCGATAAGCAGTTAAGTCGTAGTTCATAAATTACGAATCAGGCAAGTCTTTCAATTCCTATTTGCTACGTGAACTTGATGATTAGTCTTTATTACAAATAACATGATGTGTTATATTTATGTTGAAAGCATAAAACATTAAAGTCAACTTGTAATACCCCGAAAAAAAAAAGAAAGAAAGAAGAAAAAGATTACATTAAAATAAATGACTTTTAAATTTATATTTTAAATATTTTAATTGGGCTTTTCTTATCTTTGGCAGTTTGGGTCAAATTATATTTAGTTTATGTGGACTATAATAAGTATGTGATTACATTAATTTGGGCCTTTATACTAATTGGGTCAAACTAATTTTAAATTATTTAAGTTGGATTTGTTAAACTAATTAAGCCCAATTTTATTTGTTGGGTTTAAAAAAATATAATAAACGTAATCCTAATATATTAAGATTAGGGTTTCCATAAGATCTATATTGCAGAAAGCGGAAAAGGGAAGAGACGGAAAAGGGAGAGATCAAAGGAGGCGAATTTAAAAAAAAACTGAGAACAATATTATTAAAATTTCAACATATGCTCATCTTCTGAAGGTAATTAATGATTGTGTTTTGAATACATTATATGTATATCGTGCTTGATATATTCGATTAGTCATATATACATATATATATATATATATATATATATATATATAAGGATTTCTTGTTGCAGTAGTAATCACCAATGCTAGTAATATATATATAATGATTACATGTTGCAGCTAAACTTTAAGCATTAACTTCGGTACATTAATATATATAATAATAATTGTATTATGAGTCAGCAACTTAGTAAAATATTATAGGTTATTTAAGAATTAATAAAATTATATCTATTTTATTAGAATGTTAAGTATATTAAATTAAAATGATACTTTCGTATTAGCAAAATGTATTGAACATAGTCTTAATTGTAGAGGATATATGAACTAATGTTGAAACAGTTAAATTATAAAAAGAAAGTTCATAAATTTTGTAAGTTAGTAATTTAATTAGTCGTCTTGTGTGATTTGGTAATTATATAGATCGGGTTGAAGAGATTTAGCTGTGTGATATTTGGGTTCGGTGAATTATTTCTGTATTATATTCAGGTACGGATTCCGTACTCCACTCTTTTGATTATGGTTGCATTCTTTGTATCTCGTGATATCTCGTCATTTATTTTCTTATAATCATATTGGAAATCTTAAATAGAAAATTGATAATTGATACTTTGGCTATATTCAATAATTTAAATTCTTTTCCTTCAATTAAAATTTGTACATATTCTATAATTTTTTTTCAGCGAGACTCTTGTTAAATTTGATTTGTTCGTTTTGTCCCTTGTTTCGAATTCTGTTATGATTTCACATAATTGTTTCCGGTGAAATTCATATATTAGTTTCATTTTGGAGTTGATATATATGACTCGTATTTGTACTCTTTGAATTAGGTTATCATGTTTAGTATTTATTTTTGATAATTGTAGAGCGGTACATGTTGCTACCTTCTTTTTGAGATATTGTGACTATAATTTGTTTTGGTTCAACATGTATATATAGAACCCTTTTGTTAGTATTATGTCGCATGTGTTGTGACATGGTATTTTTGTTAGAATATATCGTAGGGTATACCTGAGCTATAACCACCTGTGGGGGTACCACAGGCATGTCGTCATGGCACGAGAGGCGTGACACTTTTCGTGGCAGTGTGATTAGTCCACGGCGTCTCTGTTTGGGCTCCGGAGGAAGTGGGCCATTTGGTGTTTTGTTGTGGGATGCGTATGGGTTAACCCTAGTTTTCTGTTCTGCGGATTTATGATGTTGTACCAAACACACCTATCCAATATGCATACATTTGGATTCGCGGTCCAATGTGTGAGCGCCTGTGTGGCATTAATTTGATTGCATGTGTCGCATCATTTGATTTGCCTGTGTGGCATTAATTTGATTATCTGTGTGGCATCATTTGATTTGCATGTGTGGCATTAGTTTGACTTGCATGTGTGGCAAGATATACTTTTGAGCTCAATCGGTATGAAATAACCCCCAACCATTTGTTTCAGCCTATTATTTTATTGTATTAGTTTTGTTGATTTCTGTTCAGTTCAATTAATTGGGTTAGTTATTTCAGTTCATTATTTTCTTTACTCTTCTGTTTGTTTCGTTAATTCTGTTGGTTCATATATATTCTATTCAAATCTTTGGAGATTTTATTTTTTTGTCGAAGGCAATATTTTGTCTCTGTTGCATTCGTATTTCAGTTGTATATCTTTTGTATTTTTATATCCGTACTGGGCATTTGGCTCATGTTGTGTTTTTCTTCTGACAGGTTGCAGGGGAGATTCAGGGCTAGTGTGATGAGATTGTTGCCTTTGACCATCTAGGTTGATTCGAATTTTTGGTTTTTATTATTTTGACTCTGTTTGGAGAATTGTATTTAGTACTTTATTAATGGATCACCACTATTAATATTTTAAAGTTATTAGTGCTCTGTTTACTAATTTTGAGGTTTGTTGTGCCTTGCACGTGACCTCCCTTTCCTTTTTGGGAAGGGGGTGTTACAGAGATAGTATCAGAGCTTAGGTTCTTTCTTGTAGGAAACCTATTTAGGTTCGACCGTGAGTTGTGGGTAAACCATTGGGTAGACGTAGGAGTTTGATTTGATTTTGTTCTTTGTTTGGTTGGTCTTTAGTTTGACCAACTGTCTATTTCTTTTCGTTTTGTAGTTGATTTGAGGAAAGTGGAATGATTTGTTAAGGTGATTGAGTAATGATATTAGTTAAGAATTGTGATTTAATCATTGAGGTGAATAAAGTTATACATTGTACAGATAAGAAGTGATCTTATATGAGATGTGATTTTGATGTGAGTATTTGTATCGACGAGTATTTGGTTTTTGAGATTTTTTTATAGTACTTTTGGGTAGTAATCTATTATGATCGTTGAATTGAGAATTTGATTTGAGTTAGGTTTTGATTTATGTTAAGCTTGTGGATAATTTGAGGTTTGTGTATTGATGACATACTATGATAATGAGACAAATTATTAAGTATAGAGGATTTTTTTTTTATAAATTTGAGTTGTTAATATTCGAAGTAATTAGATTAATTATGTGGAGTCAAAGATCAATTTTGTGGCTATTTTCTAGTAGGATGTTGAAGTTATATTTTATGAAGTTTCTTTGTGATAGTATGAGGAGACATTGAAATTTATTGGATTAAGGTTTGCAATAAGGGATGATTGATTTTTTATATGATTAAATAGTAAGTGATGAAATTCAATTGATTCTGAGAGATTTTGAATAATTATAGTTTGCTTATTCAGATAGTACGTAAGATATATGATTTGGAGTTTGGTATGGTGATGAAGAGATTTTAGTAGTAGTATATTTTTTGGCGTAATAATATTTGAGAACTAATTTGATTTGAGGTTATGATATTTTGAAACTCTGGAGGACTTAGTGAAAGTTAGTGATATAATTTAAGTTGTTTTGTTTATCTGATGTCCTTAGAGTATTGGATGAATTTATGTAAAATTAAATAAAAATAATTTGTTAAATCTTTGTCATGTGTGGAACATAAACATTTTACGAATTAAAAATAATTTTAAATACTTTGGGTATTCGAATCGTATTTAGATGAAGAAATTTTTTTTGTGATTTCGAATTATGTTCCGAAGAGTACGTTTACAATAATTAAACTCAAAGATATTAGCAACGGCCTACACCAACGATGTATCATGTGATCTAATTTGATGCAGCGCGAAAAACCTTACCAAGGCTTGACACGGTAACTGACGAATCTTTTATAAGAACATGGATAATTGTGCGAACCGATGGACTTACAGGATTGATCGTTACAAATGGCGGCGCTACATCTTAATTAAAGTTTATAAATAATTATGTAATTTAAATAAAAACTAAAATAAAACTTTACGTAACTTATTTGAATTCCGAGGAAGGAATTATTTTTAAGGAGAGATAAATGTAAAAATCTGAATCTTTGTTAATTTTATTTTTTCCCCTAAAATTATCCGGAGCGCGAAACTACTTGGGAGGTGTAAGAGACTATTCGGCAAAAGTATCCTCACCTTTTTAATGTTAAGTAAATCGTTGTTACTCTTTTGATTAAATCTTTATTATTCTTTTGATTCCGGAGACGAAATCCTTTTTAAGGGGAAGGTTATGTAATACCCCGAAAAAAAAAAAAGAAAGAAGAAGAAGATTACATTAAAATAAATGACTTTTAAATTTATATTTTAAATATTTTAATTGGGCTTTTCTTATCTTTGGCAGTTTGGGTCAAATTATATTTAGTTTATGTGGACTATAATAAGTATGTGATTACATTAATTTGGGCCTTTATACTAATTGGGTCAAACTAATTTTAAATTATTTAAGTTGGATTTGTTAAACTAATTAAGCCCAATTTTATTTGTTGGGTTTAAAAAAATATAATAAACGTAATCCTAATATATTAAGATTAGGGTTTCCATAAGATCTATATTGCAGAAAGCGGAAAAGGGAAGAGACGGAAAAGGGAGAGATCAAAGGAGGCGAATTTAAAAAAAAACTGAGAACAATATTATTAAAATTTCAACATATGCTCATCTTCTGAAGGTAATTAATGATTGTGTTTTGAATACATTATATGTATATCGTGCTTGATATATTCGATTAGTCATATATATATATATATATATATATATATATATATATATAAGGATTTCTTGTTGCAGTAGTAATCACCAATGCTAGTAATATATATATAATGATTACATGTTGCAGCTAAACTTTAAGCATTAACTTCGGTACATTAATATATATAATAATAATTGTATTATGAGTCAGCAACTTAGTAAAATATTATAGGTTATTTAAGAATTAATAAAATTATATCTATTTTATTAGAATGTTAAGTATATTAAATTAAAATGATACTTTCGTATTAGCAAAATGTATTGAACATAGTCTTAATTGTAGAGGATATATGAACTAATGTTGAAACAGTTAAATTATAAAAAGAAAGTTCATAAATTTTGTAAGTTAGTAATTTAATTAGTCGTCTTGTGTGATTTGGTAATTATATAGATCGGGTTGAAGAGATTTAGCTGTGTGATATTTGGGTTCGGTGAATTATTTCTGTATTATATTCAGGTACGGATTCCGTACTCCACTCTTTGATTATGGTTGCATTCTTTGTATCTCGTGATATCTCGTCATTTATTTTCTTATAATCATATTGGAAATCTTAAATAGAAAATTGATAATTGATACTTTGGCTATATTCAATAATTTAAATTCTTTTCCTTCAATTAAAATTTGTACATATTCTATAATTTTTTTTCAGCGAGACTCTTGTTAAATTTGATTTGTTCGTTTTGTCCCTTGTTTCGAATTCTGTTATGATTTCACATAATTGTTTCCGGTGAAATTCATATATTAGTTTCATTTTGGAGTTGATATATATGACTCGTATTTGTACTCTTTGAATTAGGTTATCATGTTTAGTATTTATTTTTGATAATTGTAGAGCGGTACATGTTGCTACCTTCTTTTTGAGATATTGTGACTATAATTTGTTTTGGTTCAACATGTATATATAGAACCCTTTTGTTAGTATTATGTCGCATGTGTTGTGACATGGTATTTTTGTTAGAATATATCGTAGGGTATACCTGAGCTATAACCACCTGTGGGGGTACCACAGGCATGTCGTCATGGCACGAGAGGCATGACACTTTTCGTGGCAGTGTGATTAGTCCACGGCGTCTCTGTTTGGGCTCCGGAGGAAGTGGGCCATTTGGTGTTTTGTTGTGGGATGCGTATGGGTTAACCCTAGTTTTCTGTTCTGCGGATTTATGATGTTGTACCAAACACACCTATCCAATATGCATACATTTGGATTCGCGGTCCAATGTGTGAGCGCCTGTGTGGCATTAATTTGATTGCATGTGTCGCATCATTTGATTTGCCTGTGTGGCATTAATTTGATTATCTGTGTGGCATCATTTGATTTGCATGTGTGGCATTAGTTTGACTTGCATGTGTGGCAAGATATACTTTTGAGCTCAATCGGTATGAAATAACCCCCAACCATTTGTTTCAGCCTATTATTTTATTGTATTAGTTTTGTTGATTTCTGTTCAGTTCAATTAATTGGGTTAGTTATTTCAGTTCATTATTTTCTTTACTCTTCTGTTTGTTTCGTTAATTCTGTTGGTTCAGATATATTCTATTCAAATCTTTGGAGATTTTATTTTTTTGTCGAAGGCAATATTTTGTCTCTGTTGCATTCGTATTTCAGTTGTATATCTTTTGTATTTTTATATCCGTACTGGGCATTTGGCTCATGCTGTGTTTTTCTTCCGGCAGGTTGCAGGGGAGATTCAGGGCTAGTGTGATGAGATTGTTGCCTTTGACCATCTAGGTTGATTCAAATTTTTGGTTTTTATTATTTTGACTCTGTTTAGAGAATTGTATTTAGTACTTTACTAATGGATCACCACTATTAATATTTTAAAGTTATTAGTGCTCTGTTTACTAATTTTGAGGTTTGTTGTGCTTTGCAGACAAATTTTTCCCCTATCTTTCGATGTGGGACTGGGGTGTTAAACAACTTATGACTACATTGATTGAGTAAAGCATGCTGATTGAGTAAAGAACTCAATCTTTATACTTGTTATGTGAACTGTAGTCTGTATGTTATGATAGTCCAATGTTTATGAGATGTATGTTGAGCATGTTATTATATGCTACGTGATGCATGAAAACTATTAGATTTTGCTGGGCTGTCGAGCTCAACCTTGCAAATAACTATTTTTGCAGGTCAAGATTTCGAGGTAAATTTATGTGTTGCTTGAAAGACATGAATCAGGTGTGATACTTGAAGATTTATACACTTTGGTTGTGTTAGTATTATTTGAGCCATGTTTAAGATTCCGAATGATGTATTAATATTGAATTGTAATATCGTTTCGCGATGTAAACTATTGTAGTATTAAATTGATTCTGAGATATTTAGATGTAAAGATTGAAGGTTTTGGGAATGAGGATAGTTTGTAATAGAAAATTTTAATTATTTCGCAAATTTTCAATGGTTGTATTATCATTTAATGATGTAAAATTTGAGGTTGAATGTATTATTAACGACTGGAATCAAGAATTTAATTATATGAATTTTGGGGTCGTTACAAGCTCAATCTTCGATTCATTGGACCATTTGAAATTCTCGATCGAGTAGGAACCGTGGCCTATAGACTCGCCTTACCGCCAAGTATGTCTCGTGTTTATAACGTTTTTCACATATCTATGTTACGTAAATATGTGGAAGACCCGAATCACATTATTGAATTAGAACTAGACGAGATAGCGGAAGACTTAACGTATGAAGATGTACCTGTTAAAATCTTGGATAAGAAGGAACATATTCTACGCTCCAAGGTTATACCTCAAGTCAAAATTTTGTGGAGAAACCACGATGTTAAGGAAATGACTTGAGAGTTGGAATCTGAAATAAAATCAAGGTATCCTCACCTCTTCGTCATACCAGGTACGTACCCTAATTTTGAGGACGAAATTTCATAAGAAGGGGAGGTTGTAAGACCCCAATTTTCATAAATAAAGATTAAATTTTTTTCTCGAATTATTATTTTTGAATATTATGGTGTGGACTTGATATAATGTTATAGTTGTGGGTAATATTTATAAATTTTGCAAAGTATGCAAGTTGTTATAAAATATTCGATTGGTCGAGGAATATTCGTTTTAACAGGAAATATTCGTACGACGTCACAATCATTGGTGGACCCCACAACGAAATTACTATCGGAGTTAGAAAACGACAGAAATATTTTTTTATAAAAATAACGGCGAAAGTTTTACCGTTAAACTGTTGAAATACCTGGTGGTAAAAGTACAGTAATACGCGTGGTTGTATAGTAGCACACAGTATTGATTATTGATGCTTACGTGAGAAGTCACTCAATTATATTCAATTATTGTTACAGTAATTGCTACATAGTATCTCACGTTATTTGATTCAATTACTGTTAATATTTTATATTATTAAATCAATAATTGAGATGACAAGTATTCATATTATTATTTGCATAATTAACAATGTCTAGTAAGTTCTGTCGAGGAAAGGGGTTTGGTCACCTAATTACGCGCCAATAGGGAGAAATCCTTATCGAAAAACCTCATCTTTCCTGAGAATGATCTGGTTGTTAATATTACGGGTTATAATAATGATGAATAAATGTTGTTAAAAATATTGAGGAGATTTTTTATGAAGTATTTGTTGTGAATTTTGCTTATTATTTGGACCCCCATTTACCCATTTTTTAAAATAATCGAAAGGAAGTTATAATGTATATAGGTATTATATATATATATATATATATATATATATATATATATATATATATATATTATATATATATATATATATATATATATATATATACCAATTCCCTCTTTTACAAGGCATTATCACCCCATCCCCTTTTTCTTTTCCCACCACACACACCAATTCCCTCTCTTACAAGGCATTATCACCCCCCCACCCCTTTTTCTTTTCCCACCACCACACACACACTCACACACACGGCACACACACACATGCTCATATATATATATATATATAATATATATATATATATATATATATATATATATATATATATATATATTATATATATATATATATTTTGTTTTATTTGAATGTTGGGCATCCGTGAATTCTCATTTCGCCCGTGATGCTTTCGTCCGAAATCCTACTGTTGGTCTGTGAGAAAAAATTCGAAATAGTATCATTCCATTCTCCTAAAAATAGGATGCTTAGTTTAGAATTGAAAATCACACCAGAATCAGAAAATTCTTCTTCTATAATATTGAGCGTATTTCTTTCGAGTTTTAGAAAGCTTTGAGTGTAGAAAACAATGAAGGTTTTCTTCAAAAATATCTCCGCTATATCAGTTGGAATAATCTTCTTTTTAAAGTAGGGATATTAATTTTGTTCAATACTCGTAAGACATAATATTTTCTTCCATACTCGGTAGTATATAAGTAATATTATTTCGTTTTAGATTTTGAATTCTACACTCCTTTTGTTAAGTTTTGGCTTCTATACTCCATAAAATTAGTAGAATATCCTTGATATATGCGTTTCATCCAGTATATTTTTATGGAAATATTATTCTGAGCATTCTTGATAAGTTTTAACCTTTTCATGTTGAAGTACTATTCACGGGGTACAATTCACTCGGTTACTATTCACCTAGGATACTATTCATGACAAAAATTGATTTATTTTCGGTCCAAATCATTTTTGATACAATATTATTCTTGAATTTTACTCCACAAAGCAATATCATATTGACAATTTGGACGTTTTTGAATTCTAGATAAATTAAATTATAAATCTTTAAAAAATTATAATTTGCTTTCATTTAATTGAATTCTTATATCATTGTCATCATCCTCATGCTTATATTGTTATGAAAGTCATCTTTGGCCCGTAGTGCATAGATGGACTGTTGATTGGTATGATTATGACCAGGGATCATTCGGTATAATCATGACCTGTAATGTTACAAATGATGTGCTAAATGTCCTCATTGGCCCGTAGTGCATTGATGGATAGTTGTTGGCATAATCATGACCATTGATGATTACACAAATATCCTTGACCCGTAGTGCATGAATAATTCCTGGACATGATACTAATGAATATCATTGGCCAGTAGTGCAGGGATGATTCGATGATATGGATTATTTATTAAGCTGAGTCTCAGCGATAAAATTGATGTTAAACTCTTAAATCATAGAAGATAGTAGATATCATGCTCTACTTGACTCTTCTAATGAATTGCTTGTTCCGCTGCAATTAAACTTGATATTTATTATATTTTATCAGTTTAACACTGTTAAAGGCTAACGATAATTTATTCTGCATTATCTTAGTCATAATATTTCTTACTAGGCTAGTTGAGCTCACCCTTTTACTTTTATTGCTTTCTTCAGGAAATGAGAACGTAGCCGGGACTAGTCGGGGAATGGAGTGACGGTCCGAGATGGTTGTTTTAGTAGTCCTCACTATTTAGTGTGATAATAAATGTAATGAGGATTGAATTTGAGTTTGGATACTGTCTATGAGACAATATTCGTGTAAAAACTCAGTTATGTTTTGTTGTATTTTACATGACAGTTGTATTAATTAAGTTTGTATTTGAATTCTATACCATATATTTGGCCACTCAGAATGGGTGATGTATACCTATTTTGGGGGCGTCACAGTTTTGGTTTATTGCGTCTGTTTTACTTTTACGTAAGGAGTTGGCCTAAGCTTGAGAATAGTGGGAATGAAGAATAAAGAAAAATAGAGAGAAAGGAGAGAAAGAAAAGAGAGAAATTGTGAGTTTGAAGGAAGAAGTTGAGGAAGCAACACTAATCATTCTTGTGGAATAATCAAGCAATTGAAGGTATAATCTCTAAAACTTTAGTTTTTCATATATGAAAGTTGTGTGTTTTGAGTTTCAAATTCTCTGAATGCAATTTGATGAATTGTTGTTATATAAAGTGTTTGATTGTGTGTGTATATGTAATGGTGATGTTATAATTAACATCTGGACAAGAATTTGGTATATTAACTTAAGGAAATTACGTGCAAAATAAGGAAAATTTGATTACAGTGAATATGAGTATGAGTATGGGTATGAATATGGCTTGTTGGAGTCCAAAATCTATAGTTGATTTGTGAACTAGATGGTAAATTGAGTCTTGAATGTGTTAATTCAATAAGAAACGAAAAGAAGACAATTTGAATGAGTTGATTTGGTGTAGTAATGAGACTTCAGTGTTAATTTTTGCTAAGGATGTCAAAAATAAAGTTTTTGCAAAAATATGGAATTCAAAAGACTAAATTTGTTTATAGTTATTGTTTAATTGTTCTAAATCAGTATATATATGATGGGTAATGTTTATATGAAGTCTATAACATCTGGGTATGTGTAAGTTGTTGTTTAATTGATAGAGTTCGTGATAGTTGGACTGAACAGAGCAAATAAATTGTCTGCGTAGTTTCTTTCTGCACACCAATGCAGCTGCGCTGGTGGCAATGGCAGAAACAGCGCAGCTGTGCTGGTTTTAGGATTTAAAATGGTGCAGCTGCGCCATAGCCAGAACAGAGGCAGTGAGGTCTGTTGATTGCACAGATTTTAAAAACCTATTGCAACCTAGTCTATTGAAATGTTAATGTGATGAACATGTAATAAAGTTACTATAATAGATTTGTATCATGTATGTGATAATTCCAAAGTTGTAAAAAGTAAGTCGTGAAAATCTTACGTTGTGATTTATTAGAATCTAGAGTTGATGACTAAATGTTGTAATTCTAAAGACTTGTGTTTTCTGAAGTGTATGTGGTATTAGTGATATAAAACTTGTACTAAAATAACAAGTTCAACTAAAGTGAGATTTAACTTGGAAAGTGGATGTTAGTATATCTAATAGATGTTGTGATTCCAATAATATGTGTAGGTGAACGTAAGTTATAATTTATAGCTTACGCACGAGGCAAGTTCTTTACCCCTAAACTTTATTTAAGCAAGTTCTCTAACTCTACTTTTACAGTTGTGCAAGTGCTTAAACCTTATTGATACATTGACCAAGTTTTGAACTCTAATCTTTGTTGAGTTACCCTAACTTGTTTATAATTAAGCAAATTTTTCTAGTCTTATTCTCTTTATAATGAATGCAAGTTTTTGAACTCAAATCTCTAATTGAGTTGTCCTATCTCATTTACTTTACACAAGTTTCTAATCTTTATTGTTATATTGAGCAAGTTTCGTTCTCAGCTTATTGTTCATTAATGCATGTTCAATAATTCAATTCTTTTATTCGACAATATTATAGCCTTAGCTTAATATTGTTCAAGCAATGTTTCTTGTATTACTGAATGCTTATGCTTTCTAGTTTATTTCTAATCCTGACTTCAATATATAGTGTTGGTTCACCTATGATTCATAATTATTCCACATTATGATGTTATTGATCATTCGAAATGATATTGAACTTTGTTGATAATCCTTAGTTGATGATTGTTAAACCCTAAATTACCCATGACATTTATCCAAACCTAACTTTCTTTGGTGTAGACTTGTACTCTAAAACTGAGAAGAACAACCCTAATTATAGGGGAATTATTTATGCAATGCGTTTAGATGTTTGTGCACAATACATGGTGCGAAGGGTTGATCACCCTAAGTTGGGGAGTCCCTACAGTTTTATGACTGTTTAGGTTTAAGTTGAAAGATTACTTATAACCTTGGACATAGTTCGTGGTCTTGTGACCCTCAAATATATCTCATAGTTTGATTTTAGTTCTTGATTATCATTGATAACGTATTATTCAGTTCTGTTGAGCCTATTTGTTGGCAGTTATTATGCTATTGTTATTCATTATTATTTCAAGTGAGCATTTATTTTGCTCACTCTTGCATATATATAATCATTGCAGCTAAGGTTGAGAAGGTCGATGAACCTACCACTAGCAAAGGGAAAGGAAAAATGAAAAAGTGCTGAAGACTTGTAATTTATTGACTTTCATGATGACAGATTTAATTTTAAATGATGTGATGTAGCTATTTTAATTTTCCGCACTTGATATATGTTAAATGTTAGATAACCTGGGAGACGTATTGATTTAATCATGTAACCCTTTTAATGGGAGGATTTATTGTTTAAATTCTATTATATTTGGGTAGTTAGATATGAATGAATGGAAACTGAACACCAAGTCTTGTGGTAATGAAGTACCCAGATTTGGGGGTTGTCACATTCGCTATCTAATTTCAAAGAAGGATGCTAAGCCTAGACTCATCAGATGGATTATACTTCTCCAGGAATTTGACTTAGAAATAAAGGATAGGAAGGGGACAAAAAATCAAGTGGCGGATCATCTTTCAAGACTGAAAAATCCGGATAAGGACAGGGTAGATAAATGTGTAATCAACGAGTCGTTTCTGGATGAGCAGCTATTTGAAGTAAACTCAGAGTTTCCATGGTATGCGGATTTTCAATTACTTGGTGACAAAAATCCTTCCCCCTGATTTGACACATCAACAGAAAAAGAAATTCCTAAGTGATGTCAAGTGGTACATGTGGGACGAGCCCTATCTCTTCAGACAATGTGCAGATAAAATGATTTGTAGATGTGTGCCATACAGCGAAGTGAAGAATATTTTGCACGAATGTCATTCATCTGCGTATGGGGGACACTATGGAAGTGAGCGGACAGCGGCCAAGGTACTTCAAGCAGGATTCTACTGGCCTACTGTGTTGGTCTATGGGAAAGCGTGTCACCTCCCAGTAGAATTACAACATAAGGCGTATTGGGCCATTCAGAAACTCAACTTCGATCAAACAGTTAGTTGCAGGAGAGAAAAGATTACTCCAATTGAATGAACTTGACAAATTTTAACTGCAAGCGTATGAGAACTCAAAATTGTAATCTTCAAAACTCAAATCAAGCATTTTCTGATCTACAAAACTTCACATCTACCGATTTTATTTATGAAAAATATCTTATTTGAAGTCTAAATCTCTTTAACAATTTTTTTAAAATTCTTTGAGGTTTCAAAGTTTTTTTCTGAAATCTTAATTTTTATTTTAAAAAATGTATTATTGTATAAATCACTTAAAAAGATTTTTCTTCAAAATTAGATCCATTAGATCTGACAATAGATTTATTATTTTTAAAACAGGATTCGTATGGTGTGTAATTTTTTTTAAAATTTGTGTTAAAGTTAGATCTAAATTTTTTATTTTTACTTGTTCAGATATAAACTTTGTTTAATCCGAATTTTTTTTTAATCTAAACACTTCTTATTTCATCAGAAAATTTTCTTTCTTGTTAAGATCTAATTTCACCATCTGTTCAAATCTGTTTTATATTCAAAGTTTTCTTTAAAATTTTATATGCAACAAATTTTTATTTGTCAAAAATCATTTCGATTCCAAGATATCAGATTCAAAAAACACAAACCCAGTATGATGTTTGATTTTTTTTTAAATATCGATCAATATTTTTTTCGAATTTTTTTTACATCTTTTAAAATAAATCTCTGATAATATGTAGTCAGCTTTGAGTGATTTATAGATCTGTAGATCTGACCATTTTTTTATATTAATTTTTATTTTTATATATATACACATAATTTGTTTAGAAACTTAAAGCTTTAAATTACGAAATTTATATATATACATTATTGTGTGTGAGAATGGCTTTATAATCGTTGAAAGCGTTCGCAGTAATGCTTATTCTGATTGCTATCAAGTAAACTCTCTATAATTTATTATTTGGTTGGGAGTGGATGCTGATGTCCGTTGATAAAATTTATTTATGTAAGATTTCCATATCTTATGTGATTCTTTTGGTGACATTCTTTTCTACGATTATCAAAATATATTTATGTGTAATGATCATCGGTTTGAAATACAATAATTGTCTTATTGGATACTGTTACCTGATAAAATTGTTGTGGTTGTTTCTATCTACTATTGGGTCTAAAATTGTCATAGTAAAGAGATCAAGCAATTGACATATGACTATTTTAGTATACTAAATCATTAGTGTATGAAAATTCTTTTGGTTCTCATACATTGAACTGATATGTTGGACTTCTTGTGTTTTGTCTAAAAATGGATAATGGTCTAACTGCCTGAATTCTATATATATAGAACTCTGTTGTCAATTGTGTATCTTCTTGACCAGTCATTTAATTCGCACTATTCAAAATTTATTTATCTATATAGAAGGCTAAAAATATTTTTTCTTGGTTGTTCGGGAGTGTTTTCCCGACCCTCTTTTGTTCTGAAGGCTTGGGTCGGGTCAAAGGAGGTCGGGCTCGTATGTTCAGAGATGTAAGATCGGGGTCGGTTACCCGATCCCAATAGGCTGGGGCCCGTGGTCATCGTGAGGGTTGAATTCGGGCCTGTTGGGTTGGGCTATTGGTTTGGGCCTGAGCGTATGAGCAGTCCACATGCAGAGTTGGTGCGACAAGGAGTTTACGTGATCAAGGGCATCAACCCTAATCCTACGTCAAACTCTGGATGTAGTGATGGAAAGGGATTCCACTTGCACTTTTTAAGGAGATTGTGTTGGACCCAAATATGGTAGCTAACATATTTAGGAGTCCTACTCTAATCCAAAGAAGAGGATACCAATGTGGTGGGAGTTCTATAAATACAAGGCCAAGGTTACAATTAACGGGTAAGATCTACTTTGAGCACTAAACATATAAACCTCCATTGTTAAACCTTGTGAACGGCCTGTGCTTATTCTCACACCGGAGCTATCCCCCGGCGGTACGGCCGTCAAGCTTCTGTGTGATCTGTTATTGTGCAGGATTCAGCGCGTGGATTTTGTGATTGGACGCGCGGACGAACTTGGCGTTAACATTGGCGCTAGAAGGAGGGCGCTCTTCTTTGCAACCACAAATACTTTTCTTCGGCAGCAATCATGACGAGTAGAGATAATATCGCTGTCTCGGAAAGAGCCAAGACCCAGCAGTCCCACCAAACAACTCAGGCGAGGGGGTCAGTGAAGGACCGACTGGGGTCTAAAATACAGGAGGTAGAAGAGTTACCAGTCCATGATCTTCGGCGGAAGCTCTTCCCCGAGAGTCAACACACGCCTCATCAGGCGAGTCAGGCCGACGAGAGGCACTCTCAAGCCCTCGTGAGGCAAGACCGGGGAGCAGGAAGCCGAGACCAACGAGAGTTTCTCTTGCAGAAAAGACTGGACCAGAATAAAGACGCCATGTTGGCGCTCCAGCTGCAACGATTGGAGTTGGAGAGACAGATGGCCAACATGGTCGGGGATCAAGAAGTGAGTTCCAGAAGGCGTAGGAATCGAAGCCGGTCCCGATCGCCTCGGCGGGGGAGGCAAGAAGAGAACAGAGCAGGCACCGGAGTCGCTCTAGAGATGGAAAGAGCAGAGGGAGGAGTCCTTCAGCCGGGCGCCGATCAGAACACCGAGGCAGGACGGGGCAGATAGAAAGGGAAGCGTCTCCTGATTATGGGAGGGACAAACCTCGATCGTCCCCTCATAAGGAAGGATCCGACCCCCTTACCCGGAGAGTGTCTGAACTAGAAAGGTTGCTAGGGACAAAAAAACTCGACGGGGACATCTTCGGCAGGTTTAGGATCTCCCTTTTCGCCCGAAATCAACCGGGTGATAGCCGATCCAAAGAAGAAGATGCCCCCGATGGAGACATACGACGGATTGGGAGACCCCTACGACCATTCGGATGGATATGATCGCCTGATGTCGTACTATGGACATTCGGATGCAGCCAAATGCCACATGTTCGCTACAACACTTAAGAAGAGTGCCAGGGAGTGGTTGGGAACCCTGGCACCAGGATCAATCGGGTCATGGAACGATCTTCGTGAAAAATTCCATGCTCGGTTCGGCAGCAACCGAAGACGAGGGAAGATCACGGCGTCCCTCATGCAGGTACGGCAGAAATCAGACGAGACCCTAAGTCAGTTCGTCAAACGATTTAGAGAGGCAGTGGGATCTGTAGCGGAGCTCAATTCCCCACAAGCACTGGGATTTTTTACGACCGGCTTAGACATCGGGAGATCTAAGAAGCTGGTAAAGGATTTGGTGATTAACCCTCCAGCAGACTTGACCGAGGCCTTTCATCGGGCAGAAGGGTTCATCGCTATAGAGGAAGCTTTGGGAAATTTCAAACCACACCAACAACCATACGAGAAAGCTAAAGATCGGGAAAAACCGACCTACCAACGTTCGGACAATAACCAGTGGAAATCAGACCGAACGGAAAAGAAAAACTTCAATGGGGAGGTTCAGGTAGCAACCGGCCTCCACTACCCAATCGTAACGTCAGCAAGGTCTATACTCCCCTCACCGCGGATCGGTCGAAAATCCTGCAGGAAATGAAAAGCCAACCATTCTACGAGCCATGCCCCAGGCGAACTAAGCCCGGAAAGCGTGGTCGGGATAAGTATTGTGAATACCATCAGAGTACCGGACACTCGACCGAAGCATGCGTTAATCTGATGGATATGATCGAGAAAAATGTCCAAAACGGACAACTGTTACAATACGTGGCAGGCCGGGGAAATGCCGAGGTGCCCAGAGAGGAGACCGCAGATCAGATCCCGGATACCCAGGCGCCGCAGAACCCCCCAGCCCGAGGTGTAGTTGATGTCATTTCAGGGGTTTCCGTTAGACGGGTATCGGGAAGAAAAAGAAGTGGGACTCTGGAAGCAGTGCTATCTGTTTCGAGGTCAACCCCTAGAAAGGATCGGGCATATCCGGGAACGTCTATCTCATTTACGGACGAAGACTACCCGACAGATCTCATTGAGCCCCACGATGGTGCTTTGGTAATAACGGCTCAGGTCGGGATAGTGGATATGAAAAGAATGATGATAGATAACGGGTCTTCGGTAGACATCCTGTATTCCCACGCCTATCAGAGGTTAGACCTGCAAGGGAAGAAGATGGATTTGGGAGGGGAAGGCCCCTTGTACGGATTTAGTGGAGATCCGGTGCTTGTGTTGGGCACCATCGAGATGCCAGTCAAATTTGGTACGACACCTAATCAAGTCGAAATAGTGGTGAAATTTTTTGTCGTCCAAATAGACTCGGCATACAACGCGATCCTCGGAAGGCCTACCTTGGCAGCCCTGCAAGCAGTAACATCAATACCCCATTTTAAAATCAAGTTTCCAACACCGAACGGGATCGGGGAGGTAAAAGGTGACCTAGATATAGCCCGAAGGTGTTACCGAAACAGCTTGATTTCTTCAGGGGTCGGGGTCTGTAAACAAAAACAGACAATGGCCATTGAGATCGAACCATTCACGAAGGGAAGCACGGAGCCACTTGCTCTTCCGGCCGAAGAAACTGATGATGTAGAATTGGTACCTGGGCAGGAAGACAAAATAATAAAGATCGGGTCGGGGTTATCAGAACCCTTCCGGACCGGGCTGATAGAATTACTCCGAGTCTATGCCGATATCTTTGCATGGGAACCCAGCGACATGCCGGGGGTAAGTGAATCAGTGGCTCTACACCGGCTGCACGTGGACCCGGAAAAGAAACCGGTCATACAGAAGCGGAGGATTTTCGCCCCAGAAAGGCAAAAAATCATCGACGAAGAGATCACCAAGCTCCTGGAGGCCGAATTCATCTTCGAGATTGATTACCCGGAGTGGTTGGCCAACGTGGTATTGGTCCAGAAGCAAAATGGGAAATGGAGGTTGTGTATTGATTACACGGATCTAAACAGGGCGTGTCCGAAGGATTTCTACCCTTTGCCCAATATAGATCAACTGATCGACGCCACGTCGGGATACGGTATGTTGAGTTTTATGGATGCATTCTCTGGGTACCACCAGATTTCGATGAACAAGGAAGACATCCCGAAGACAAGTTTTATCACACATCGGGCGATATACGCATACAGGAAAATGACCTTCGGGCTATTAAATGCCGGGGCAACTTATCAACGAATGATGAACCTGGTGTTCACGAAGCAATTGGGGAGGAGCATGGAGGTCTACGTAGACGACATGATCGTTAAAAGCATGTCAGTCCGCAAACATCTTGAAGATCTGGAGGACTGTTTCGAGACGGTCCGAAAACGCAAGCTAAGGCTAAACCCGACCAAATGCACTTTTGGGCTAGGATCGGGTAAATTTCTAGGATACTTGGTCAGCAAAAGGGGAATCGAAGCAAACCCAGAGAAAATCCAGGCAGTCCTGGATATGAAATCACCAAAGTCATACAAGGATGTGCAGAGACTAACGGGTCGGATTGCGGCCCTACGAAGGTTCGTCTCTAAATCAGCTGAAAGGTGCCTTCCATTTTTTGACACCCTGAAAGGACCCACGAACAAGAAAAGCTTCCAGTGGACCTCAGAATGTGAGGACGCGTTCCAAGGGATCAAACGATATCTTTCTTCGGCACCTCTGCTGATGAAACCAATCCCTTCAGAACCCCTATATCTTTATCTGGCGGCGAGTTCGATGGCAGTGGGGGCGGCATTGGTTCGGGTCCAGGGAGGAAATCAGTTCCCCGTGTACTACGTCAGCCACGTACTTCGGGACGCAGAACTCCGATACCCGAACCTGGAAAAATTCGCCTATGCCTTAATCATTGCAAGCAGAAAACTTCGGCATTATTTCCAGGCTCGGGTGGTGGTGGTGTACACTGATCAGCCGTTGAAGAAAATTCTACACCGACCTGAGGTTTCTGGAAGACTGGCGGCATGGGCAATGGAGCTAACACAGTTCGCGATAGAGTATCATCCCCGAACGGCAATCAAAGGGCAGGCGCTAGCAGACTTCGTCGTGGAATGTTCGTTTTCAGAGCCAGATGTGGGATCGGTGGCCGAAACACAACCCATAAAGACTTCATGGACACTATATGTCGATGGCTCGTCAACGTCAGACATCAGTGGTGCAGGGGTCATACTGACGAGCCCCGAAGGATTCAAGGTCCAACAAGCTATTCGATTTAAGTTCAGAGCGACCAACAACGAAGCAGAATATGAGGCCGTTCTAGCCGGGTTAAAATTGGCCCGAAGCCTGGAAGTACAAAACTTGGTCATCTACAGTGACTCGCAGCTGGTCGTCAAACAGATATCGGGAGAGTATGCGGCTCGGGGGGCGAGAATGACGAAGTACTTAGCCGAGACAAAGAATAAACTGACATACTTCCACACGGTCAGCTGTCAGGGAATTGACCGATCCGACAATACAATAGCAGATGCCCTGGCCAGACTAGCGACAACCGATGCCAACTCCTTCAACGGTTCGGTATATCTAGAGACATTGGAGCAGCCTAATGTCTCAAAAGAGGAGACATTATGTGTTGATCGGCTAGACTGTTGGCTTACGCCCTACATCTGTTATCTGGCTGACGGAACCTTACCATCAGACCGCATCCTAGCAAGAAAGATCAAGCATCGAAGTTCGAATTTCGTACTGATTGATGGAGATTTGTATCGAAGGGCCTTCAGCTCTCCCTTACTTAAATGTTTAACACCGTCAGAGGCAATCTACGCACTTCGAGAGGTACATGAAGGGATCTGTGGAGATCACATGGGCGCCAAGTCACTGGCGAATAAAATTCTAAGACAGGGGTATTACTGGCCAACCATTTACACAGAGGCCAAGGAACTCGTCAAAAAATGTCCCAAGTGTCAACTGAACAGCAACATCCCGCATCAACCCCCCGAAGAACTCTACTCGGTCTTATCCCCGATCCCCTTCGCAGTATGGGGAATCGACATCCTAGGACCTCTGCCGAAGGCCAAAGGGCAAGTCAGCTTTATAATAGTGGCTATCGATTACATGACAAAGTGGGTCGAAGCCAAACCACTGCAGAAGATTACCGAACAGGAATGTCTTAAATTTGTGAAAGAAGGAATAGTTTATCGGTTCGGCATCCCGATGGCTGTAGTATCGGATAACGGTAGACAGTTCGTGGGGTCAAAGTTTGAAAGCTTCCTGAAAGAGTTGGGAATTCAACACCGGAAGACTTCGGTTGCCCACCCTCAGTCAAACGGTCAAGTGGAAGTGACAAATCGAACCCTACTCAACGGGATAAAAAGAAGATTGGATGAACTGAAGGGTCGGTGGCCCGAGGAACTGCTTAGCGTTTTGTGGGCATACCGGACGACCCCGAGGACAACCACTGGAGACTCCCCTTTCCGACTGGCCTATGGGACTGATGCACTCATACCAGTAGAGATCGGGTCACCCACTCTTCGAGTCAGCCAGTACAAAGAGCTCTACAACGATGAAGGTCTGAAAGTAAATCTGGACCTGCTAGACGAGGCCCGTGATGCTGCGGTGTTGAGGTTGGCCCTTTACCAACAGAAGACAGCCCGACACTATAACCAGAAGGTCAATTTGAGGAGGTTCGAGGTAGGAGATTTGGTGCTTCGGGAGGCAGAGGCATCAACCCCCCAGAACACAGGAAAATTAATGCCTAACTGGGAGGGGCCTTATGAGATAGTAGAAGTGCCGAAGCCAGGGACTTACCGGCTTCGAGCAATGGATGGGTCGGAAGTAAAGAATACATGGCATGCTGGAAGACTTAGGAGATATTACCAGTAAATACATGCCTGTTCTTTCCCGATAATGATGTAATTTATGCAATTTATCAATGAAAGGAAAACTTCTCTCAAGAGAAACGTTTGTACTTCATTTTAATCTTGCACTGCTTTACCAATCATATAAGCTTCGAGCGTAAAACGATCAGACGATTCGAGAGAGCTTAACTGGTTGATAAACGCCATAAGTATAACTGATTGACAAAGCTACACATCCGATCATATAAGCTTTGAGCGTAAAACGATCAGACGGTTCGAGAGAACTTAACTGGTTGATAAGCGCCACAAGTATAACTGATCGACAAAAGTTACAAATCCGAGACAGTACGCTTTAGACATAAATTGACCAGACAGTCAGAAATGACCTAACTGGGCGATAAAAGTAAAGTTAAACTGATCGAGATAACTACTTAGAAAGTTTTTGTCTTCATTTGTATTCACAAAGTTTTACAATTCCCGATCAGATGAGCTTCGGGTACATACACCGTCGGCTTCACCGGTCAGGTGAGTTACAAGACTTAGAAAAGAAAAATTACAACTATGAAAAGCAGATACTAAAAAGAACTATGGTAAGTCATCATCGGCCTCGGCCTCCTCATCGGAAGAGTCAAGGATCGAGGCATCCAGGCCGGCATCAACAAGCTTCGCTCTCGCTTTTTCCCGATAGGCCTCCACCCCTTCACCAAACTGGGTCATGATCTTATCAGTCAAAGCAGGCGATTCTTCGTATTCCTTGATGGCAGCTTGTTTGAGGGAGACCTGTTCGGCCATCAAGGTGTTGTTCGCTTGGATCAAAGTCCTCAGCTGAGCATGAACCCCAGTGAACTTCCCCTCGAGGGCCTCCAGATTCCCCACCAGGGCTCTATTCTCTTCGGCCATCAACTCCTTGTCATGCACCAGCTTCTTGGCATGATCGTTGAGACCGACGAACTCTTGTTGAAGTAGGGAATTTTGTTCTTCAAGTTCAGCAATCCGACGATTAGCCTGGGATACTTTATTCCTGGTATCGACATGAAGATCCCGCTCCCTCCTCAGCTCCGAATCCCGACCCGATAATTCGGCTTGGAGAAGCTCCACGTCGGTTCTCAGCTGGACCTCTCTCTTGGTGGATCGGGCAAGAGGAGCGATAGCTCGAGCAAGGATGGCGTTGGCCTAAATACATAGGCGAATTGGTCAGACAGCAAAAAAAAATGAATGAAGACATATACAAATGAGGATAAATACCTGAGTCTGGGCTCGGAGATAGGTAACCAGAAAATCCTCTGACGAAAAGTTCTTGAACCGTTCATCATCACCGGAAAGCTTGAATTGATCAAGCAAGTGGAAAGGGAATTTATCAGCTGGGCTCTTCGGCCAGCAGGTGGTTGGGGATCCTCCGGAAGAGCTAGCCTTGGACTTCGGGGAAGAAGCATTGATCGGGGCAACGACCTCCTCGGCATGGGAGGGCCCCTCGACCAACCGCGGCTTCTTCGAAGCGGGCTCCAGAAGCTGATCTGGAGTACCCTCCGAATCTTCGGCCACCGTCACTATGATCGGAGTTGGAGGAGTTGATTTCAGAGCAGGCTTCGGCGGGGGCGCGACAATGACCTTGGGGGGAGCTCGAACAGAAGGTCTTTTCTTCGACTTCTTTAGCAAAGCCATCTTGTCGGCCCCCTTCATCTGCAACACACTTTTCGTGGAAGCATCAGTCTTGGAAGGTTCGGGAAGAGGGCCGGTTGACGAACCGACAGACATTTCGGCAATTAGAACAGCCTCGTCTGAAGGAGAGTCGTCAGCAGCTGGGAGATGGATTGGCTCGATAAGGATCGGCAATGGGGACAGGGCCTCTTCAGTATTGTTTGGCTTGAAGATGGTCACTACAGCATAAAATAAAAGGATCATTATGAAAATCGAAGCAAAAGATCGGGTGAATAAGAAAACAAGGTCGGATAGATTAACTTACAGCCGTGTTCGTAGAGCCAGGATTCGTTGGACACGATTCCTAGACCCCAATTAGTCTGCCTCAGAAGGGCGTAAAACTTCTTGAAGGCTGCCGAACGACTCTTCGGAAATTTGTTGACCTTCATGGGGACATCTTCGGGACCGGCCCAGTTAGGGAGAAGGTTAAGATCGGTTCCCCTCATGAAGAACCATTGTGAATGCCACCCCTTGTTGCTGGATGGGGTCTTCACGAAGGTGTCCCGTCCAGGAACACGGTTCAGATGGCGAAGGCCGGGCTCCTTTGACCGACCCACCGAGAACAGGACGAAGAAGAAATCCAGCCCGGGGGTGATGCCAGCCTCCTGGCAGAGGGCGATGAAGCTGATTAGCTGGATATAGGAGTTAGGAGCCAACTGGGAGAACCCGATCCCTACCAGGCAGAGGAAAGAGGAGATGAATTCGTGGAGGGGGAACCGAACCCCGTACCTTAGGGCATACAGATGGACGGCTACCCATTCGCCCTCGGGTCGGTGGTACATCCTCTCGCTGGCCTCAGGAACCCGAAGCTTGTATTCTTTGGGGATGTTGAATAAAGTTTGGATGTCCGTCAGTTGTGAGTGGGTGATGGAAGATTTGGTGTTGATGACTGCGTAGTCGGTTTCCGAAGCGTAGAATTGGCGAATTTTGGTTTCGGCGTTCTCCACGGAGAGTTCAACCGGAGTAGCCTCCAGCTCGATTTGGAGAAGGTCACCGGAGTTAAGAGTGGGAGTGCCGGCTGCTATGGTTGGTAGAGGACGAGGATCGCTGGAATCAGCCATTTATGGTGGGAAAAAGGAAAGAGAGGTACAAGACAAGAGCTTAGTGGAGAAATGGCACGAGCTGAAGAAATCCGGAAAAATGAGTGTCTCGCCGGAAATCGCTCTTGCCGGAAAAGTTCGACAGAGATTCAAAATATTAAAGGCTCGAAAAAGTGACGCTGCTGTAGGTTGGGGGGCTTATATAGCCCGTCTGGCACGGCTTCCAAAGGCGGCTATTTATGGCAGGTGGGCCCAGTTGTGAGAAAACGTGTACTAACTCGCGGACCGAGGAGAAACCGTTTGGGTTCCCGAGACAACTCACCATTATGGCGTGACTATCCGAATTCATGTCCTTTCAAGTCTCGTGTCATAAATATCTTATAACAAGAGACTGGGGGCAATGTTCGGGAGTGTTTTCCCGACCCTCTTTTGTTCTGAAGGCTTGGGTCGGGTCAAAGGAGGTCGGGCTCGTATGTTCAGAGATGTAAGATCGGGGTCGGTTACCCGATCCCAATAGGCTGGGGCCCGTGGTCATCGTGAGGGTTGAATTCGGGCCTGTTGGGTTGGGCTATTGGTTTGGGCCTGAGCGTATGAGCAGTCCACATGCAGAGTTGGTGCGACAAGGAGTTTACGTGATCAAGGGCATCAACCCTAATCCTACGTCAAACTCTGGATGTAGTGATGGAAAGGGATTCCACTTGCACTTTTTAAGGAGATTGTGTTGGACCCAAATATGGTAGCTAACATATTTAGGAGTCCTACTCTAATCCAAAGAAGAGGATACCAATGTGGTGGGAGTTCTATAAATACAAGGCCAAGGTTACAATTAACGGGTAAGATCTACTTTGAGCACTAAACATATAAACCTCCATTGTTAAACCTTGTGAACGGCCTGTGCTTATTCTCACACCGGAGCTATCCCCCGGCGGTACGGCCGTCAAGCTTCTGTGTGATCTGTTATTGTGCAGGATTCAGCGCGTGGATTTTGTGATTGGACGCGCGGACGAACTTGGCGTTAACATTGGTGTTTGATCAATCAAGTTATTTTACGAAGTTGAATTTATTTAATGCAGTAAACAGTATTTATTATCTACAAATTACTGTTTGCTCAATATCTTGGAAAAGTGTCGAACAGTGTAAAGTATGGTATTTTGCTTGCAAATCTTTCTTTACATTTACTGATAATCTGCCTAACTCTATGCGAGTCGGCTACTTTTCATATTTGTACATTAAATGTTGGATCGTCTCGTGTGATTATATCTTACCTATATAAATTCATATTGTAAGTTTTATTATACATTTTTCTCTCTGTCCAGCTTCTTTCTTGCATATCTTCTGTCTTTGTTTTAAAAAAAATGGCAACCACTTCATATTCAAAACGTAAAAATTCTTGTTTACTGAAGTCCGTCTAGATATATGCATTCCACATCACTTTACAAGCACAAGCTAAATACACACTTCTAAGGCATAATCTTTCTTCTGGGTCAGGAATAACCTTTAATAGTTTTCTCATCTTTTAGACAAATTGAGAAGCATAGGATGGGAGTGTTTGGTAGTTTTTGATGATAGGCACATTTATCCTGGACTTATTGCTGAGTTTTACTCTCATATGACCTTCAATAAAAACAACTCTGGTATCTTAGTTAGCATTACCACATGCATTCAAGGCATAAAATTTACTATTGATGAACCACTACTTGTTAATGCCTTAAATTGAGCCCGTTCATGTTAGGTTTGTAATATATGTATACAGTTATACACAATTAAAATAGCTGAAGCATGGTAAAAATAGATTTTAAAATTATATATCTAAATCATTTTTTATGCGTAATTATTAATTAAACGAAAGAGATGAAGAATTAAATTCATACTTTTAAAAATTTGAGTTTTCTCAAGTACAAGTTTAACTCTTAGTTCTTTGTGGTCTCCTTGAGTAAGCGGGATTAGATTCTTTCCTTTGATAAATAATATCCATCTAAGCGTTTGTTTTTTAGAGGTGATCTATCAAGAAAGAATAGAAACTTTAGAAGAAGGGTGTTTGGTTAAATTTTAGTTTTTCCAGATCTCAAATAGAAAAGGTGTACTCTTCTAACTTTTGAAATAAAGTGCGTAATTTATATTACCTTTTTTCCATAATTTTTTTTTTATTTATAGATGTAAGAAACCTTTCTAAACTATTTAGGAATAAGGGTTTTAAGAGTTAAATATGATTAGATTTAGATAAATTTAGTCCATAAATTTAAATATTACAATTTTATATTGAATGAACAGTTAAAATTGATATTTAATCACAGTAAACAATTAATATATATATATATATATATATATATATATAGGCCAGATTTTGTTCAGGAGTTTGGATAGGTTTAAAATTTGGACTTTTTTTTTGCTTTGTTTTTTTGTAAAACAACCAATTTTTTTTTTAATATTTTATAGAATTAAAATTTTTACATAATACAGTGTTTTAGGTATGATTTGGATGCATATAACAAAATATGTATTTTATTAGGTCACTGATTTAAAATTCAGGTCTGACTGTTAAATATAAATATATGATTATACATATATATATATATATATATATATATATATATATATATATATATATGGGAAATGATCCATAGAATACGTTAGCTGTGAGAGTTGTTTCAACTAACATTCATCAAATCGTCTAAAATTAGAGTGAATGGTTGAGATGAGAGCTCAGCCGTCATGGAGAGTAGTGACCATCAATTATTTCCAAAATTTTCTCTGCTGGCCGTTAGAGGGAATAGCGGCCAGTCAAAACGTAAGAGAATTTGGCCCAACCGTTAAAGGGAGTAGCGGTCAGGCGGTTTCCAGATTTAAACTAAGTCATGTATACTGCTTGCGTTTGCTGCTACAGAGAGACGGCGCTGCACAAAGAGAAGGAGAAGGGTTTGCTGCTAGTTTTGAATTTGGCCCATCAATCTCAAATTCAATCGGTTAATCGATTCTAAAGTAAAGTAAAGTAAGTGTCTTTCAACCTAATATTTTTTTTGTAAATATCTTTAGAAACAAAATAGACATTGAATGATAGTATTTTGCTAAATATCTTAAAAATTATTGCTATATTAAAGCATGGTATATAAGTGACAAATTTAGTATTATTATATGTATGTATACAAATTGGGTGGTAGGTATGCATCTATGTATACAAATTATGTGTATAAATTAGGTATTTTCTATATATAAAAAATTAGTATGTATATTTTTGAGTATTATATATGTATAAATTGTGTTAAATGTTTTATTGTTGTTGGTTATTTCTCGCAAAAATTGTCATTTTGTTATAAAATGTAAATACACCTGCATGCATGAAATATTAGTGTTGTTTTTGTATTATTTTTGGTCAGTTATATATTTAGACATTGAATGAAAGTTTTATTGTTATTGATATTTTTAGGTAAATATGGATAATTGGTTGCCTGGACCCATTGATCGCAGTGTCTTTTATGCTTAAGAAAAGCATTTATCGGAGGATGTGTGAAATGGGATTGAAAGGGGCACACTGATGTCAAGCCAATCTACTTCAATAACATATGATAAATGGGAACTTACCATCCTACAAAAAAAATTATTAGATGCGTGGGAGTTTAAGGGGTTTAGTTATCCGGCAGTAGTAACCAGAACAGATGTCAGTCTTATATCTATTTTAATTGAGAGATGGAGGTCAGAGACTAATACATTTTATATAAAATGTGGTGAAATAACAATAACATTGGAGGATGACCATTTCATTTTTCGTTTGCCAGTATTGGATAAGCTCTTAACTTGTCCTTCATTTGATGCTCAATTAAGTTATTTTAGGAAAATCTTTGGGGATGAATGGGTTAGGAATGGAATAATGTCAAAAAAAGACGTGGTATTTCTTTAGTTTGGTTACATAAAATTTTTTTCAAGTGTCCAGACAATGCAAGTAGAGATGCGGTTGGTATGTATACAAAGGCATGTCCTTTGGCTATGCGGGGGGTTTTATTTCCCACAAGGTCAAAAAATACTGTACATCTTAGGTACATGTATTTTATTTATGATTCAAATAAGACTGCCACATATGCATAGGGTGCCGCATGTTTATCATAATTATATTGGGGTCTGTACACAACATCTATGTAAGAGAGTAATTATGTCAATGGTTGTGTGACCTTGTTACAAATTTGGGCATACGAGTGTTTTTTGGTTGGAAGGCCTAACCCTAGGCCAAATTTTTTATTATGGGTCCCTAGAGCAACAGCATTGGCGTACTCCGCCAAACATCAATATGGTGATAGGCGAAACGATCCCCATCACCATCTATCTTTCTATCAGGGTGAAATTGATAGGCAACCTCAGTGGGAGGTAGTATGGCGGCCATACCAGCGATGAGATGATGATTGGAGGTATTATAACTATGAGGCTAGATTGGCAGGATCCGGTTGGGTCCCATTGATTCATTTTGATATTATCGAGTATCAAATGCCTGACTGGGTAATGAGGCAATATGGGTATATCCAAGGCATTCCGTCCCTAGCTGAGAGAAATGATGCTTTGAGACAACCCATAGAACAGTCATTTGAGCCACCAGATTACATACAAATGAGAAGAAAATATATTGATGAGTGGTTCCTGTAAGACCCTAACTTTTTATAAATAAAATTAAATTTCCTCTAATTATTATTGTGACACCCCCAAAATAGGTATACAACACCCATTCCGAGTCGTCAAAATACATGGTACAGAAACAACTACAACTTTATTAATACAACATAAAAATTGTGAGTTTAAATACAAATATTGTCATCTAGACAATATACACACTCAAATAAGTCCTCATTATAATTATTAATACAATATTTCACAAAATAGTGAAGATTACTAGAACAACTTTTAGAATCATCATTTCACATCCCGACTAGTACTCGTTATATTATCGCCTCCTGAGAAGAAAAATAGAACAAAAAGAAAAAGGGTGAGCTCAACTAGCCCAGTAAAGAACATTATGACTAAGATAATATAAAATAAATTATCGTTAGTCCTCAACAGAGAAAAATTTAATAGAATACAATAGACAATAAATTTTAAATCAATATTCGTAGGGGAAATAATAATTCATTAGAAGAGTTAAGTAGAGAATGAAATCTATTATCTTAAATGATTTTAAAAGTTCATCATCAATATTTTATCCCTGTAACACCAATTAATATGCATCTTGATTCAAATATTCATCTTTGCACTACATGCCAAAGATATTCATTAGTTGGTCATGTTCATCTCAACACTTGTTCATCTTTGCACTACGGCCAAAGATATTCATCATAAAATCATTAATCTTTGCACTACAGGCCAAAGATATTCAGTTATATCATCATTTAGGACTGATGACGATGAAAAATATTTTAAAGAAAACGAATCCAGTGAATCAAAAGAACAAATATTAAGGATTTATACTTTAAACAATCCAATTTCAAAAATACTTCATAAATAATCATAGTGGAGTAAAATTCAAGAATGATCAAAACATGGATACAATCAAAGTTAGTATCCATAATAGATATCTTGAAAAGAAAAGAAAAACGAAAATTTAATTTTTCGGTGAATAGTGTCGTATTCGTGAATAGTGCCGCATACGTGAATAGTGTTGTATACGTGAATAGTAACCCCGACACTAAAAGTTTTAAATTTGATAAAAAATTCAGATCAATATTTCGACATAATGATATTGAAAGACATAATATCATCTATAAAAAAAATAACATCCTTTACCTTGTAAAGACAGTAAACACCGGATATAGGCTATGACTTGAACTTGCACCGTATAGCAACACTCAAAGTATTAAAATACTCACAAGAATACGCTCAATATATCGAGAGAGAAAGAGAGAAAACTTCAGTTTCTGATGTGATTTTCAATTCTAACCTAAGCATCCTATTTATAGGAAATTGCTTAGAACACCAAAGCAGAAAATTTAATTATATATATATATATATATATTAATTTCCTACGCCCACTTTTTTAATCAAAGATCAGCCATTCAAATAGCTTACATCACAAAAAAACGTTTTTGTGAATTAAAATATTTTAAACTTAAAAAAATTAATTATTCCGGAACTTCGGAACTTCAATAATTTATAATAAATAGCTTTTTTATCAGAAAAATTCAAACCACATGTTTTTTTCATAGGAAATTTCATTATCTACAACTTTACAGAAGAAAGTTTTTCCAAATTCTCAACAGAAATTGGCTGAAATTCACAAATGGGCGATTCTACAGGCTGTAATCAAATTTCAGTCAAGAAATGGGCCCACGGACATGTTTAGTATGTTTTAAACAATTTTTACAACAAAAATACTCTTCCTCCTCATATACTCATATATCCCACATTCATTGTAAAAATATCATCATTATTATATTATAATAATATAATAAAATACTATTTTATTAGAAAAGATAAAATATCAATTTTCAATAATGGTCACTTTAAAAAAAATTTCCATCTATATCTACATAAAATGAATATTTTCCTAATCATATAAATCAATAATTAATTATTCACAAATTATATTACAGAATCACAATACTGACAACCAAATAGTTCTCAGGAAAGAGGGGGCTTTCCAATAAGGATTTCTCCTTACTGGCGCGCAATTAGGTGACCAAACCTCTCTTTAGACAGAACTTTCTAGACATTGCCAATAATGTTATCTAATAATATTATTCAGATAATATGAATTATTCCTCCGATAATGAAAAATAGTGTGTAGTGATAATTATTGAAACAACAGTAATATAAAATATTAACGTAGCAATTATTGAATCAATAAAATAAAATACTGAACAATTATTGAGTAGTGCCTTCTTACGTAAGAATCAATAATTGGTGCAATATCGTGTGCTACTGTGCAACAACGCGTATTACTGTATTTTAACCACCGGGTATTCCAACAGTATTAACGGTAACAACTACGCCATTATTTATAAATAATTTATGCTTGTCGTTTTTTTCATCCAATCGCTTTTCGTTATGGGGTCCACAAAAGACTGCGCCGTCGTACGAATATTTTCCGACAGCAAGAATATTTCACGACCAAACGAATATTCTCCGATAAACATGAATATTTTATAACCAATTGCTTATTTAAAATATTTGCGCATTTTACCCATAACTAACCACATTAATCAAATTAACCCTTACTATTTCAAAATAATAAATAGAGGAAATTAAATTTTATTTATTAATAATTTGGGGTCTTACAATCTCCCCTCCTTATGAAATTTCGTCCTCAAAATTGACGTACGTACCTGGTATTTCGAAAAGATGAGGATACCTCACTTTCATTTTTGTTTCCAACTCCCAGGTCATTTCCTCAATAGCATGGTTTCTCTACAAAACTTTAACTTGTGGTATGACCTTCGTGCGTAGGACATGCTCCTTCCTATCTAAGATCTTGACAGGTATCTCTTCGTACGTTAAGTCTTCGGCTATTTCGTCTGGTTCTAACTTAATAACGTGGTTTGGGTCTTTTACATATTTACGTAGCATAGATATATGAAAAACATTATGAACACGATGCATACTTGGAGGTAACGCGAGTTTATATGCCACATTTCTTACTCGGTCAAGAATCTGAAATGGACTAATAAATCGTGGATTAAGCTTTCCTCTCTTTTCAAATCTTGTAACTCCTTTCCATGGAGCCACACACAACAATACATGATCCCCAATGTCAAATTTCACGTCCTTTCGATGAAGATCCACATAACTCTTTTGTCGATCCTGTGCCGTTTGTATACGTTGTCGAATCGTTTGGATCTTCCCTGTAGTCATTCGTACCAACTCTGGTCCCAACAACGTTGCTTCTCCCACCTCATCCCAACAGACTAGAGAGCGACACTTTCGTCCATACAATGCTTCAAATGGAGCCACACCTATACTTGCCTGATAACTGTTGTTGTAGGAGAATTCTACCAATGGTAGGTACTTATCCCAACTTCCTTTGAAATCTAGGACACAAAGTCTTAATATATCTTCAAGAGTTTGAATAATCCTCTCTGATTGTCCGTCCGTTTGAGGATGGTATGTCGAACTAAATCGTAAATCCGTGCCCATAGCTTTTTGTAAGCTAACCCAAAATCTTGAAGTGAATCTTGGGTCACGATTCGAAACTATGGATACTGGCATGCCATACAATTTCACAATCTCATTTACATACATACGAGCAAGACGTTCAAGGGAATAAGTCTCCCGTATCGGCAAGAAATGAGCAGACTTGGTTAATCTATCAACAATAACCCAAATAGCATTTACGCCTTGAGAAACCGCGGGAAGACCCGTAACGAAATCTTTGGTAATGTGTTCCCACTTTCATTTCGGAATCTCAAGGTAATGTTTGAAAATTTATGATAAATTATAATAAATGTTTAAAAATTATTATAAGTCATTTTAAAAATAATATGACTGATATTTTCAGTTATTGAACTACAGGACAGAGTCTTACACTCGATAAATACCCGATAAAGCTGTCGGTACACCGAAATATTTCAGAAATTGATCGGAACTTAGATAATTTGACTTGATAAATGTTTATTTGTGATTCAATGGTTGTTAAACATAAGTGACAATGTGATTAGATAATGTGCAGACTGCAATAAGTAGTGCTATGTGTTACGATATATTATTCTAAACGAACGAATGATCTTATTACTGATAGGTCGTTGTATAAAAGATTAATCTAAGTTGCGTTATTGTAAGCAGCAGCTCGGGCAAGTATCCTACCTTTTCATTTCCTTTATGCAATGGGCATGAGTAAGAATGTTTCAGAATTATATTATTACAATACAGATTATTAACCCTATACTATATACGCTCATTGATTATCAACATGTTAGTATATGGTAATTCAGATATATATATTTTGTTCGTTAATTTCTATAAATGGTTATACAAGTGTCCCCACTTGGATAATCATTGTATTTAATCAAATGTTGATACACCTTTGTTAATTACCCGTATATATATATATATATATATATATATATATATATATATATATATATATATATTGAATTATAGATTATTGTTGAACAAGATAAAACTTTTGATTTGGAACCCGACAAGTATGAACATCCCGTAAACGGGAAAACTTTTTATGCACCCAAGGTGGACAGAGTGAACGATACGATTGTTATTGCATGTAGTATTGATCAATACAGGGCATAACGGGCTGATCACCCCCCGTGCCCGTAAGTTATGACGGTTTGTAGATGAATTTCTGCTAAACCTATTCGAAAATTGAAAATAATGTTCATAGTATGCCACCTTAACCCTAATTATAGTCATTACGTAGTTTCAAAATTTTGATAGAGTGTTGTTATGTTATTATTATCGGTTTAGATTACTTCACAACTATTGATTTGTTGTAGAAGGGTAGTACAAAGAAAACATTTAACCCTTTCAGCTAATATTTATAATTGTTATTACTTGCTGGGCACTCAAATGCTCACTCTTGCTTAAATTAAATATTTTCAGTTAAGTATGATCAACTCGAAGGCTCAGGCAAGAACAAATGGAAAGGAAAGCTGTTCAAATGAGATTTATAATATTCTGTGTAATAGTTAAAGTTTATTAAGACAATGTTATTTATTATCTATGATGTAATGAATGTTTAAAGGTCTCGTACTTGGGATTTAGACTTTGATATATGTAAATTAAGTTTGATATTTATATTATTGTTATTATTATTAGTATTATTCAACTTATAGAAATGGTATCGTGAAGCACCGAGTTCGGGTTTCAAGTACCCGAATTTGGGGGCGTCACAGGTTGGTATCAAAGCTTTAGGGTTAGAAACCTTAGGTGAGATCAACCTTAGGCTATAACCTTAGGACAGAGGGAAACATTGAAAATACAAATAACTCATATAGAGTTTAAAAGGAGATAAATTGAATAAATTCATCGTTAAACAAAATAAAAGATAAATTTTATAAAACTATTGTTTGTTATGTGTATATACTATATTCTAATTAGGATAATTTATGTGTGTAGATGTCTGGTGGAAAAGGCTTGTTATATGCTTATAGCATGAAGGAGGATCAAATCCATACACCCGAACTAGTATCGAAGCCAATAGCTGAAATAGAGGCTCACAGTGAAACCAACTCGGATGAGGTGGTGGTTTTGGAAAACGTAGTACCAGATCTGGAGATGTTGGAGTTGACAGATAGTGATACAGACACTAAAGTTGAAGCTGATCAAGCATCAACGGAAATGCATGATCTGAGGAACAAAGTTTATTCTCTAGAAAAGTTGTGGGAAATAGAAAAGCTGCTAAATAGTCAATTGCGTCAGGCGTTAATAGAAACAATGGAAGAACAAGATAAGCTTAAAGTCCAAATTGATCAGATGGGAGCCACAACCAACATATCATGCGCAGCTCCGAGTAAGAAGGGGAAAAGAAAGAGAAAAGATCGTGACTTAGAAAATAGTAAGATTAGTAGTTGATTATGTATGTTTGATAATGTGTAATGTAATGTTCCCAACTTTTGTATTAGTCAAGGCTGTAAATCCCGACTTTTATGGTCACAAAGGGATAGCTGATGTTTAAAACAGTATGTGCTATGTTATGTAAAATATTCGCTAAATGAATATGAATCTATGTTTGAGTAATGAACCAAGTTTAATATATATAACGTATATGATAAGATTTAGAATGTGTGTTAAATTTATGATTTTATCAGACAATGCCGCCAAGACGTCGAACACGAAATCAAAGGGCAGAAGAATCTGTCAACAAAGCTGAGGGATAACAGCAAGACCCGATGCAAAACTCTGCGAACATGGTAGCTCAGGCTATGCAGCAGGGAATACCAGCCGCAGGGAACTAGCCAGACAATCGCTTGGCAAAATTTAAAGACTTCAAGGCTGTAGGACCACCAGAATTCAGGGGATCAGCTGACCCTATAGAAGCCCAGACATGGGTTAACGAGATAGAAAAGGCATTCGTAATTGCTAGGGTAGATGACGGGCAAAAGACCACTTTTGCCACTTATATGATGAAGGGAGAGGCTAATTTTGGTGGGAGGCAAATCAAACGAGGGCAGGAGGAGTAGTTACTTGGGCTAGGTTTAAGACTTTGTTTTTCAAAAACTACCTCTTATCTAGCATGCAGGCTAGGATGGAGGTAAAATTTCTGGAGTTAAAGCAGGATAACATGACTGTTGCGGAGTATGCCGCAAAGTTGAATGAGTTGGCTAGGTTTGCTCCACATCAAGTTGATACGGAGGCTAGGAAGGCAAGAAGGTTTGAGCTGGGCTTAAAACCCTGGCTCTACAACAAGGTGGCGGTGTTACAGATCAATACTTTTGTAGCACTCATGGAAAAGGCTATCTTAGCTGAGGAGGGGAGTGAGACCATGAGCCTCTACAACAAGGAGAGGAGGAACAAAAGCAAGGCTGGAGGAGCTGTGAAGGTGGAAGGTAATAGGGGAAATAGTGGTGAGAAAAGAAAGGGGAATTTTTTTGGGAATGTTCAGGTGAAGCAGGAAGGTGTGAAGAAACAGACTGTGCAGTGTAAGAATTGCGGGAAGAATCACTCTGGTGAGTGTCTGAAGGGAAAGTTTGTATGTTACAAGTGCGAGCAGGAGGGCCATATCTCTCCCTATTGTCCCAACCCAAGGATGAATAGTGGGTGTTTTCTATGTGGATCGACTGAACATAAGGTAAGGGATTGTCCAAAGAGAAAAATGGAGGCAGGGAGTGTAACCACGGAAAAAGGAAGCGGGACTATGGCAATCACAGGACCGACTTCAACCAACAAACCAACCGCACGAGTCTTCAATATGACGGTCCAGGGTATTGTGGCACTTGGAAATGGGACTCCAGGTATTATTTGAATAACTTTTATTTTCGTATATATATGATTTTCCTATATATAGCAAATTATTGTATAAAAAAATTTTAAGGGAGGAATTTGAGTTCTTTTAGAAATCAAACTTCTGTTTAATCAGACAGACAACCTTTATTTAAATAGTTGAAGATCAGTTCGATCAAATATGATCGAGATCTACTTGCAATGATTGTGTATGTTATGTACCCTTGTATGTATGAGTTTTAAAACGGTGACTCCGGGGACAGAATCCTTATAAGGGAGGGTGAATGTAATAACCCGATATTTTCAATATAAAATAAATAAGAAATTTTGCATATAAATTTTTTTTTATTTAATGCTGAGAATAAGTGTCAAGTAATGTGTATGTAAATATGTGATAAATAAAAATTATTCATTACGTGAATAATTTCAAATAATTTTATTTTAAAATTTTTGATCATTACAAATTATATTCTTATAATAATTAATTTTATAGTATAAATGTCTTTATTAATTATTTTCCATGAAAATATGATTTTTGTATTATTTAAATAATATATGAAATGATTATTGGAATTATTATAATTATTATTTTATTTTATGAATTTTAGTTCAGATTATTAAGTTAATGATTTTAACTTAATTATTGATGTTATATATGAAGGATAAACCAGATATGAAATCCAAACCCTAAATTTGAATTTTTATCAAAGGATGAGAATAATAATATAATATTAATTATATTTTTATTTTTCAATGCTATAAATATGTATTGTAAATGTGTAGACTGATAATGGTTGGTCAATTATGGTAAATTATATCATGACCCTTATATCATTTTATTAAACCCTAATTGTTAAACTCAGTTATGTGTTCGAGACTGTGTGTAATTGTGTTATATGAATTTTACTGTGTATTATAAAATTTCTGTAATTAGGAGAAACCCTAATTATTATTTGAAAACCCTAATTTAATGTTAATTAGAAACCCTAATTATTATTTTAGTAAATTATATTGTTAATTAGGAAACCCTAATTGTTAATTTGGAAACCCTAATTATGATATTAAGGAACCCTAATTTAAAACCCTGATTTTCTATTAAAAATCCTAATTTTAAATTATTGTGTTTAATTAAAATTTTATTACCCTTTAATTTTAATTTTTCAAACCTCAGAAATTATTTGGGAAACTTTAAGATGTAAATCTAGTGAATAAATCCTAGATTCAAGCACCTTGGACAAGAATGCCCTTAAAAATAAAATAAATTTACCAAAGTGCCCTTTTTGTCCCATTTGGTGTATTATTGTTAAGAGATCTTAGCAAAATCTTGCAAGCTACCCTACACTACCTAGCTATGAGCCTACAATCTATAACACATCACATGATCAGCCATCCCATACATTGCATACATGATTTGCTAGATTTAAGAGAGAGAAAGTGCTCATTTTTGGCCTAATTTGTTCACAAATACATAGCCATATTCTCTCAAGACCAAACCTCCGAAATTTCCTTGCTAGATCAGTCATAAATCAAGCCCCACTAACACCAACATCGAATCAGAAGCATAGAAATCAGATTTCTCATAAAAAGGTACAAAACCCTAATTTACAATATGATCTTGAAGGCCATGTTAGATGTTATGATTAAGTGTTAAAATATGTTGGTAGTGGTATATAATGATGATCTGGGTTGATATATGTTAGACCCATAACATTTATAGGCTCAGATCTAGAGTTTTTCAAAATTTGGAAATTTTTGTCCTTGAGTCTGACAGTCAAATGTCAGTCCTCATAGATCATTGTATGTTATGTGTTTCTATTGTTTAAAGGGTTCAACTTGTAGTATGATGTTAGGACTTTAATATGAAACTTGAATCAAGCTCATACAATGTACAGATTGAAAGTTATAGCTGGTCAAACATCGTTGACCGACCATGACTTTCAGTTTCTGGAAAACCCAGATCGTGCCCAGAAGGCTCTGACAAGATCTTCATGGGCTCAGATTTGGCAGTGTTTTGATGTTTTGTTATGGTTATGGAATCTAAGTTGTATTTTGGTATATGTACTACATTATTATGCCTTAAAATCTCCTAATCATCAAACTGAGTGAATATAGTGTCTGGTCAAAGTAGGTAAAAAACGATCACGTTTTCTGTTTCTGGGTAACCTAGAAAACAGATGAACACTATCTCTGACAGATTTTGATCGGACTAGATCTTCTTGGTGTGTTGTTGTTTTATTGGTTTTATGTAATAGATCTATAGTTCTACATTTGGGCTGCAATCTGGAAGTCTTATATCACTAAAACCTCACCTGTACAACAAGTAGTGGAAGCCCAAATATGACCATCCGAACTGTTCTTCATTTCTGGGTAACCCAGAAAATGAAGAACAACTCTGACAGCTTGTTCAAGGCCTTAGATCGAGCAGCCTGTTGATATTTAGATAGGAAAAATATTTAGAACTTGTACTCTGTTAGATTGTCTATACAGCCCGACGCCTAGACCAACCATATCATCAACAGATTTCATGTTAGAAGGCCATCAATACCGCTGACCGGCCATGACTGGAATTTCTGGGTAGCCCAGAAATAAGATGAACACCCCTGATAGCTAGTTCCAAGCTTAATAACTTTTGATAGTGAAGATGTATGACCTGGATATTTGTTGTTTCATGCAGTGTTACATTAACACTACAAGGTCTGACCATTAGTTAGCCCAGAAACATAGTAGACACTAAATTAAGCTTGGTCAAACTAGGCTACTCGAAGCTGACTTTGAATGTCTGGGTTTCTCAAGAACACCTAAGGCGACAGTTACTGTCGCCAAAGGGCTTTAGCGACGGACATATTAAAAATTAATTAATTTAATTTTTAAAAATTATTTAAAAATAGTAAACAAATTCTGAAAATTACAAAAAAAGTTTTAAAAATTATTTAAACTTATAAAAATTAACTTTTAATAATTTGACATATTTTTCATAATTATTAATATTTATTTGGATATTATTGGAATTTAAATTATTTAGTAAATGCATTAAATAAATTAATTAAAAATGATTTTTATTGTATTAAAAATCATTTTAAATAATAATAAGGTATTTAATAATATTTTATGTTATAGAACATAACTTTTAATATTTTAAGATAAGTTTCATTAATTATTAAATATTAATGATATTGGATTTATTTAATAATTATATTAAATAAATTAATTAAAAATAATTTTAATATTTTAAAAATTATTTTAAATGAAAATAAATAGTTTTAAAATATTTTAAGTTATAAAATATAACTTTTGATATTTAAAGGTAAATTTCATTAATAATTTAATATTAATGATATTAAGTTTATTTAATAAGTATATTAGATAAATAGTTTAAAAATAGTTTTATTGAATTAAAAAATCATTTAAAAAGAAAATAAATGAATTAAAAATATTTTAAGTTATAATCAATGACTTTTAATATTTTGATAAATAATAAATTAATATTCTAATATTAATGGTTATTATTTAAAAATGATTTTAAATGTTTTAGAAATCATTTAAGGGTAATATTAATACTTTAAAAATATTTTGAGTTGTTATAAATAACTTTAATATTTTGGCAATGGTTTCATTAATAGTTTAAAATTAATTAAATATTAATGATAATAGAATTAATGAATATTTAAATCATTTAATAATGATTTCGATGCTTGAAAATTCATGATAAATTATAATAAATGTTTAAAAATTATTATAAGTCATTTTAAAAATAATATGACTGATATTTTCAGTTATTGAACTACAGGACAGAGTCTTAGACTCGATAAATACTCGATAAAGCTGTCGGTATACCGAAATATTTCAGAAATTGATATGAACTTAGATAATTTGACTTGATAAGTGTTTATTTATGATTCAATGGTTGTTAAACATAAGTGACAATGTGATTAGATAATGTGCAGACTGCAATAAGCAGTGCTATGTGTTACGATATATTATTCTAATCGAACGAATGATCTTATTACTGATAGGTCGCTGCATAAAAGATTAATCTAAGTTGCGTTATTGTAAGCAGCAGCTGAGGCAAGTATCCTACCTTTGCATTTCCTTTATGCAATGAGCATGAGTAAGAATGTTTCAGAATTATATTATTATAGTACATATTATTAACCCTATACTATATACGCTCATTGATTATCAACATATTAGTATATGGTAATTCAGATATATATTTTCTGTTCGTTAATTTCTATAAATGGTTATACAAGTGTCCCCACTTGGATAATCATTGTATTTAATCACATGTTGATACACCTTTGTTAATTACCCGTATATATATATATATGTTGAATTACAGATTATTGTTGAACAAGATAAAACTTTTGGTTTGGAACCCGACAAGTATGAACATCCCGTAAACGGGAAAACTTTTTATGCACCCAAGGTGGACAGAGTGAACGATACTATTGTTATTGCATGTAGTATTGATCAATACAGGGCATAACGGGCTGATCACCCCCCGTGCCCGTAAGTTATGATGGTTTGTAGATGAATTTCTGCTAAACCTATTCGAAAATTGAAAATAATGTTCGTAGTATGTCACATTAACCCTAATTATAGTCATTACGTAGTTTCAAAATTTTGATAGAGAGTTGTTATGTTATTATTATCGGTTCAGATTACTTCACAAATATTGATTTGTTGTAGAAGGGTAGTACAAAGAAAACATTTAACCCTTTCAGCTAATGTTTATAATTGTTATTACTTGCTGAGCACTCAAATGCTCACTCTTGCTTAAATTAAATATTTTCAGTTAAGTATGATCAACCCGAAGGCTCGGGCAAGAACAAAGGGAAAGGAAAGTTTTTCGAATGAGATTTACAATATTCTGTGTAATAGTTAAAGTTTAATAAGATAATGTTATTTATTATCTATGATGTAATGAATGTTTAAAGGTCTCGTACCTGGGATTTAGACTTTGATATATGTAAATTAAGTTTGATATTTATTTTATTGTTATTATTATTAGTATTATTCAGCTTATAGAAATGGTATCGTGAAGCACCGAGTTCGGGTTTCAAGTACCCGAATTTGGGGGCGTCACAGGTTGGTATCAAAGTTTTAGGGTTAGAAACCTTAGGTGGGATCGACCTTAGGCTATAACTGTAAGATCCCAACTTTTATAAATAAAGACGAATTTTCTATAAATATCATTTTTGAATATTATGGAGTTAATTTGATATAATGTTATAGTTGTGAGTAATATTTATAAATTTTGCAAAGTACGCAAGTTGTTATATAATATTCGATTGGTCGGAGAATATTCGTTTTAACAGGGAATATTCGTACAACGACACAATCATTGGTGGACCCCACAACGGAATTATTGTCGGATTGAGAAAACGACAAAAATATTTTATTAAAAATAACGGCGGAAGTTTTACCATTGATACTGTTGAACTACTCGGTAGTAAAAGTACAGTAATACGTGTGGTTGCATAGTAGCACACGGTATTAATTATTAATGCTTATGTGAGAAGTCACTCAGTTTGATTCCATTATTGTCAGTTAATAATATGAATTATTTAGCGATAATGACGTTTTGTTTTATTCGTATTATTAACGTAATAAAACAGAAACATCTTTTTATATAAAACAAAATACTTTATTAAAGTTATTCTATAAATAGAATATATTATATTTTATTTAAAAGATTTTTCTTTAAATATGAACCGTCAGATTAAAGTAATCAATCTGGACCGTTCATGGATTAGTTACTATGCATTCTATTTTTCTATAAATAGCAGCTCATTCCTTCATTATTTCTTACGAATTCACTGAACTCTAGAGAGAGAAACTAGAGAGAGAAACTATAGAGAGAGAGAAGAAGAGTATTCTACTACTTAACTACTTCCTTATTTCAGCTCTTCTTTAAAACGGTAAGGGGTGTTATTCTTTCTTATTCATGAAGAGAACTGTTGTTATTCCATTTCTTATTATTCTGCTGGAATAACCTGTATACGCGGTCTACCCTATACTTGGTGACATTCTTCTATTATTCTGTTGGAACATCCTGTCTGTGTGTTTTACACCGGACCTGGTTCCGTCTTGTTATTATTCTGTTGGAACATCCTGTCTGTGTGTTTTACACCGGACCTGGTTCCATTATTTATTATTCTGTCGGAATATCATGTCTGTGCGTTTACACCGGACCTGGTTCCATTATTTATTATTCTGTCGGAATATCCTGTCCGTGCGTTTACGCCGGACCTGGTTCCATTATTTATTATTCTGTCGGAATAACCTGTCTGTGCGGTCTATCGCATGCCGGGTGATTTCTTTTGTTATTCCATTCTTTATTATACTCAGTTGGTTAAGTTTTGACTTCTATACTCCATGAAATTAGTGGAATATCCTTGATAATTGCGGTTCATCCAGTATCTTTTTATGAAAATATTCTTCTAAGTATTCTTGAATTTTACTCCACAAAGCAGTATCATGTTGACAATTTGGACGTTGTTAATTCTTGGATAAATTAATTCTTGAACTTGTTTTATTGAATTCTTATATCATTGTCATCATCCTCGTGTTTATAAAATGTTGAAAGTCATCTGTGGCCTGTAGTGCATAGATGGACTTGGTATGATTATGACCAGGGATTATTCGGTATAATCATGACCGTAATGTTACAAATGATGTGGTAAAAGTCCTCATTGGCCCGTAGTGCGTTGATGGACAGTTGTTGGCATGATCATGACCATTAATGAATACACGAATATCCTTGGCCGTAGTGCAGGGGTGATTCGATGATGTGGATTATTTTATTAAGCTGAGTCCCAGCGAACACAGTGTTGAAAAACCTTTTAAATCATACAAGATAGTAGAGTTTATTTTCTACTTGACTCTTTTAATGGATTGCTTGTTCCGCTACAGTTAAACTTGATGTCTATTATATTTTATCAGTTTAACATTGTTGAAGGCTAATGATAATTTATTCTGCATTATCTTAGTCATAATATTTCTTATTGGGCTAGTTGAGCTCACCCTTTCTTTCACTGTTCTCTTCAGGAAATGAGAACGTAGCTGGGGCAAGTCGGAGAACGGAGTGATGGTCCGAATGATAGTATTAGTTAGTAGTCCTCACTATTCCATGTAATAGTGTGTTAATAAATGTAATGAGGACTCCTTTTGAGTATGAATACTCTCTAGAAGATAATATTTGTATTCAAACTCACCGTTTATGTTTTGTCGTATTGTACACGACAGTTGTATTAGTAAGTTGTATTTGTATTCTGTACTATGTATCTGACGACCCAAGATGGGTGATGTATACCTAATTTTGGGGGCGTCACAATAACCTTAGGACAGAGGGAAACGTTGAAAATACAAATAACTCATATAGAGTTTAAAAGGAGATGAATTGAATAAATTCATCGTTAAACAAAATAAAAGATAAATTTTATAAAACTATTGTTTGTTATGTGTATATACTATATGCTAATTAGGATAATTTATGTGTGTAGATATCTGGTGGAAAAGGCTTGTTATATGCTTATAGCATGAAGGATGATCAAATCCATACACCCGAGCTAATATCGAAGCCAATAGCTGAAATAGAGGCTCACAATGAAACCAACTCGGATGAGGTGGTGGTTTTGGAAAACGTAGTACCAGATCCGGAGATGTTGGAGTTGACAGATAGTGATACGGACACTAAAGTTGAAGCTGATCAAGCATCAACGGAAGTGCATGGTCTAAGGAACAAGGTTTCTTCTCTGGAAAAGTTGTGAGAAATAGAAAAGCTACTAAATAGTCAATTGCGTCAGGCATTAATAGAAACAATGTAAGAACAAGATAAGCTTAAAGTCCAAATTGATCAGATGGGAGCCACAAGCAACATATCATGCGCAGCTCCGAGCAAGAAGGGGAAAAGAAAGAGAAAAGATCGTGACTTAGAAAGAAATTTTGAAGGAGGAATTTGAGTTCTTTTAGAAATCAAACTTATGTTTAATCAGACAAACAAGCTTTATTTGAATAGTTGAAGATCAGTTCGATCAAATATGATTGAGATCTGCTTGTAATTATTGTGTATGTTATGTACCCTTATATGTATGAGTTTTAAAACGGTGATTCCGGGGACGGAATCCTTATAAGGGAGGGTGAATGTAATAACCCGATATTTTCAATATAAAATAAATAAAAAAATTTGCATATAAATTTTTTTTATTTAATGCTGAGAATAAGTGTCAAGTAATGTGCATGTAAATATGTGATAAATAAAAATTATTTATTACGTGAATAATTTCAAATAATTTTATTTTAGAATTTTTGATCATTACAAATTATATTCTTATAATAATTAATTTTATAGTAGAAATGTCTTTATTAATTATTTTTCATGAAAATATGATTTTTGTATTATTTAAATAATATATGAAATGATTATTGGAATTATTATAATTATTATTTTATTTTATGAATTTTAGTTTAGATTATTAAGTTAATGATTTTAACTTAATTATTGATGTTATATATGAAGGATAAACCAGATATGGAATCTAAACCCTAAATTTGAATTTTTATCAAGGGATGAGAATAATAATATAATATTAATTATATTTTTATTTTTCAGTGCTATAAATATGTATTGTAAATGTGTAGACTGATAATGGTTGGCCAATTATGGTAAATTATATCATAATCCTTATATCATGTTATTAAACCCTAATTGTTAAACTCAGTTATGAGTTCGAGACTGTGTAGTAATTGTGTTATATAAATTTTACTGTGTATTATAAAATTTCTGTAATTAGGAGAAACCCTAATTATTATTCGAAAATCCTAATTTAATGTTAATTAGAAACCCTAATTATTATTTTAATAAATTATATTGTTAATTAGGAAACCCTAATTGTTAATTTGGGAACCCTAATGTAAGACCCCAAATTTTATGAAATAAAAGTATTTAATTTTTCTACTTAGTAAATGGTTAAATTGATAAAAAGTTAAAGTTAAGGGTGATATGAATATTTTTCAAAAATAAGCAAGTGGTTATAAAATATTCATTTTGTCGGGGAATATTCGTTTGGTCGTGGAATAGTCTTTCTGTCGGGGAATATTCGTACGACGGCGCAGCTATTTGTGGGCCCCATAACGGAAAGCGATTGGATGAAGAAAACTGTAAAATTGAGTTTTTATAAATAACGGCATAGTTGTTACCGTTAACACTGTTGAAATACCTGGTTGGTTAAAATACAGTAATACGTGTGGTTGCACAGTAGCACACGGATTGCACAGTATTTTAGAATTATTGATTCTTACGAAGGAAGGCACTACTCAATAATTGTTACAATTGTTACTGTTCAATATTTTATTTTATTGATTCAATAATTGTTGCGTTGATATTTTATATTATTGTTGTTTCAATAATTGTTGCTGCACAGTATTTTCTATTATCAGATCAATAATTCATATTATTTGAATAATATTATTAGATAACATTATTGACAATGTCTAGAAAGTTCTGTCTAAGGAGAGGTTTGGTCATCTAATTACGCGTCAGTAAGGAAAAATTCTTATTGGAAAGCCCCCCCTTTCCTGGGAACGGCCTAGTTGTCATAAATGTGATTCTGTAATATTATTTATGAATAATTAATTATTGATTCATATGATAAGAAAATATTTATTTTATGTGGATATAAATGAGGGATATATTTTTATGGTTAAAAATGAAGGAGTTAATGTTGAGATTTTTATCAGTATTTTTGTCCGAATGGAGGTATTAAAAATCGGATTTTTGAGATATTTTGCGGGGGTTATAATTTTTAATCCGACCGTTGGATCGTGGTATTTTTTGGATATGTTATACATATATAAGTTGAGTATATGTCCACAAATTTTGAACCGTTAAAAATAAATAAATGATTTATTATGAATTTTACGAGATGACTGGTTCAGAAATTGTTGAATTTTCGGAGATAATCATTTTGGTGGAAAATTCTGAAATTGGTGGGCCCCACTCTTGGTTGGTGAAGAAATGTGTTGAGATTTTTATTCAAATGTGGTGGGTGGGAATAGTAACAGGTAAAGCCATCAGGTTGCAGGTTAAGTCTGCTTCGGCGTGCTAACATTTTCCTATAAATAGAGGGCTAAGTTAGAATTGAAAATCACACCAGAAACATAAGCTTTCTCTTTTTCTCTCTCTATATTATGAAGCATATTTTGTAAGTATTTAGATACTTTGAGAGTTGCTATTCAGTGCAAGTTTCCTTCGGCTTTGCATTCCAGTCAGAAATACTGTACTTTTGAGGTACGGGATTGTAAGGGATAGTAAGGGATAGTAAGAGATTTTAAGGGTTGTTATGATTTTCAGTTTCGTAATTTTTTTGAACTTCAAAAATTCTGGAAAAATTTGAAATAATATTCTGATGAGTTTTATTGATTGTGTCCAAAAATGGTGATTTTTGGATGTATAGATTAAGAGTTATGAATTTTACGGGAAAAGACTATTTTAAAAGTAACCGCTTATAACTCCTTGTGGTTAACTCCAAAATTGATAAAATTTTTATTGAAAGTATATCTATATAATATCAGTGTACTCTATGAATTTCAGAATTTTTGGATAAAAATACAATTTATGATAAATGTCTAAATATTCGGCGGTTTTGGCCATATGAAAAATAGTAAATGAGTTTTAAAAATTCTGAACAAAATATATGTTCAATATGGGACTATATTCTGCTAAATTCCAGAAAAAAAATATTTTTAGAACTGATTTGGTATTTTTCATGAAAATAGACTAGTTATGAGTAAATGAATTAAATATGTTATGTGAAGTAAGAAAATTAGAAAATAAGATTTTATGGCTTGAGAATCCTATATGAGGTGTATGTAGATTTTTGATGAGGGTTTTGGTTATTGGTAAAAAAATCTTATGAGTTTGGCATTTTATGATGATTAAATGCATTAATTAGTAAAGTGTAAACAATTAAAATAAATTGTTTATAAATTTAAGAAATATTATTCTTTCAATATCATTATACCGAAATATTGGTATAGATTTTATTGTGGAATTTCTACCTTTTTGTGTCGGATTTACTATTCACGAGTTACTATTTACGAGTTACTATTTATGAGTTACTATTATATATGATATTTTTTATAACCCTGATGTTGAATTTCTCTTTCACTTGAGTGTAAAGATGAGTAAATTATTGGAATAATCGTGACTGAGGAATATCTTTGGCCAGTTGTGCAAAGTTAAATTGGTGACTGGTATGATCATGACCATTGAATTTATAAGTGAATATCTTTAACTTAAGTGCAAAAGTGAAATGATCAACATGGTTATAATTATTGTTTATATAAATTCTGAAATGATTGTATATTTCTTTGAGATATGAATATATTTGGCCTGTAGTGCAAATATGAACTGTTGATGAATATCTTTGGCCTGTAGTACAAAGATGAATTGTTGATGAATATCTTTGGCCTGTAGTGCAAAGATGACATGTTGTTGAATATCTTTGGCCAGTAGTGCAAAGATGAACAGGTGTTGAGATGAACATGACCAACTGGTACAAATGAATATCTTTGGCCGTAGTGCAAAGATGAAGTATTAGTATGATTATGAACAGGAACTGTGATTTGGTATAACCATGATCTTTGATGTTTCAGGTAAAGACAGGTGATGAAAATATTCTTCGTCCTGGGTGCGAAGAAAAATTTAGAATCACAATTATGATAATGAGTTATTCATATGATTGTAGAAAGGAACTGTTAAGTGATGTTACAGGGATAAAATATTGTTGGTGGAATTTTAACATGGAGAAGATAATAGACTTTATGGTCTATTTGACTCTTCTAATGGATTGCTCGTTCCGCCGCAACTATGGTTGAAAATTTTTATCATCTACCATATGTTCTAAATCTCTGATTTATTACTGATGAAGGCTATTGATAATTTAATTATCTTTAGTCATGATATTCTTTACTGGGCTAGTTGTGCTCACCCTTTTGATTCACAATTCCTTTTCAAGTAATAAGAGTGTAGCTGGGTCGAGCGAGGGTAATGGGGAAGTAGAACGGTGGTCTCTAGCTGTGGAGGTTCTCCCTAAGCAGTATAGAAAAGTGTTGTATATATCATTTAATAGTTATATTTGGTGAAGAAAATAGGGTGAGGCAAACCCAACGTTGGAAGGGTGTTTTGTCACTATCATACAAGATGTCTAATGACATACAACCTCGTGTCATCATAAGATAGGGTTGTGCACATCCACTTGCTGAGTATATCTACGAGCACTACCTATATAATCTTAGTGTTTGTTTGAAGTATAATTCTCAATTAGAGACAGTGGAGATAATGATATGTCAAGAGAAGACTCACCATTGGGAAGAATATGATAGTAATCTTCTCGTTTTTCTTTGGGGTCTATTGGGTTAATCAAGGATAATTCTGTGGTCATATGATATCTATCATAACTTAGATGCATGGTCTCCCATGTACGAAGGCTTCCTTGAGCACTTCCCAAATATTCTAATTTCTAAAACAGTTTTTGACTATACCTTTATGTAAGGTGTCATTGTGAGGTGCTGTCCACGGTTGAGACATGAGTCACATTTAGTATATATTTGTATCCAAACTCATAGCATATGTGTTGTTGTATTTTGTACGACAATTATTGTAATAAAATTGTAGTTATTTTCTGTACCATGTATTTGGCGACTCAGAATAGGTTGGATAGAATGGACCTATTTTGGGGTTGTCACAGTTGGTATCAGAGCTATATGTCAAGAGCCCCGAGCCTCTCGCTGGTGACTTCCTGTTGATGGGGGATGCACCGAAGCCAGACTCTCCGCAGGGGACGCCGTTCTGCGGTGGCAAACTGATAGGTATCAATGTAAGGTGCTGACATAGGTTGGTGTCTAGAGTTACAGTTGGTATCAGAGATTAGGGATATGATCTCTGGCGGAGATCGGGAAATAGAACTAGGAGGGGAGAGATGAGTAAATCCTTTGCTAGTGTGTCCTTTGAGATGAGATCGGGATATTATGTGATATGTAATTTGTTCAATTAACCCTTGTTTTGAAGTTGTATTCTAGAATGATATCTGAAATACAGGAGATGAGCAATGGAGAAATCATGATGACAGGGAAGATGGAATCTGAAATGAAAGCAAGATATTCTCAACTCTTTGAATTACCAGGTACGTAAATTTCGAGGACGAAATTTCATAAGGAGGGGAGATTGTAAGACCCCAAATTTTATGAAATAAAAGTATTCAATTTTTCTATTTAGTAAATGGTTAAATTGATAAAAAGTTGAAGTTAAGGGTGATATATGAATATTTTTCAAAATAAGCAAGTGGTTATAAAATATTCATTTTGTCGGAGAATATTCGTTTGGTCGTGGAATATTCTTTCTGTCGGAGAATATTCGTACGACGCGCAGCTATTTGTGGGTCCCATAACGGAAAGCGATTGGATGAAGAAAATGACAAAATTGAGTTTTTATAAATAACGACATAGTTGTTACCGTTAACACTGTTGGAATACCTGGTGGTTAAAATACAGTAATACGTGTGGTTGCACAGTAGCACACGGATTGCACAGTATTTTAGAATTATTGATTCTTACGAAGGAAGGCACTACTCAATAATTGTTACAGTTGTTACTATTCAATATTTTATTTTATTGATTCAATAGTTGCTGCGTTGATATTTTATATTATTGTTGTTTCAATAATTGTTGTTGCACAGTATTTTCTATTATCAGATCAATAATTCATATTATTTGAATAATATTATTAGATAACATTATTGACAATGTCTAGAAAGTTCTGTCTAAGGAGAGGTTTGGTCATCTAATTACGCGTCAGTAAGGAGAAATTCTTATTGGAAAGCCCCCTCTTTTCTGGGAACGGTCTGGTTGTCATAAATGTGATTCTGTAATATTATTTGTGAATAATTAATTATTGATTCATATGATAAGGAAATATTTATTTTATGTGGATATAAATGAGGGATATATTTTTATGTTTAAAAATGAAGGAGTTAATATTGAGATTTTTATCAGTATTTTTGTCCGAATGGAGGTATTAAAAATCAGGGTTTTTGAGATATTTTGCGGGGGTTATAATTTTTAATTCGACCGTTGGATCGTGGTAATTTTTGGATATGTTATACATATATAAGTTGAGTATATGTCCACAAATTTTGAACCGTTAAAAATGAATGAATGATTTATTATGAATTTTACGAGATGACTGGTTCAGAAATTGTTGAATTTTCGGAGATAATCATTTTGGTAGAAATTTCTAGAATTGGTGGGCCCCACTCTTGGTTGGTGAAGAAATGTGCTGAGATTTTTATTCAAATGTGGTGGGTGGAAATAGTAACAGGAAAAGCCATCAGATTGCAGGTTAAGTCTGCTTCGGCGTGCTAACATTTTCCTATAAATAGAGGGATAAGTTAGAATTGAAAATCACACCAGAAACATAAGCTTTCTCTCTTTCTCTCTCTATATTATGAAGCATATTTTGTGAATATTTAGATACTTTGAGAGTTGCTATTCAGTGCAAGTTTCCTTCGGCTTTGCATTCCAGTCAGAAATACTGCACTTTTGAGGTAAGGGATTGTAAGGGATAGTAAGGAATTTTAAGGGTTATTATGATTTTCAGTTTCGTAATTTTTCTGAACTTCAAAAATTCTGAAAAAATTTGAAATGATATTTTGATGAGTTTTATTGATTGTGTCCAAAAATGGTAATTTTTGGATGTATAGATTAAGAGTTATGAATTTTACGGGAAAAGACTATTTAAAAGTAACCGCTTATAACTCCTTGTGGTTAACTCCAAAATTGATGAAATTTTTATTGAAAGTATATCTATATAATATCAGTGTACTCTGTGAATTTCAGAATTTTTGGATAAAAGTACAATTTATGATAAATGTCTAAATATTCGGCGGTTTTGGCCATATGAAAAATAGTAAATGAGTTTTAAAAATTTTGAGAAAAATATATGTTCAATATGGGACTATATTCTGCTAAATCCCAGAAAAAAAATATTTTTAGAACTTATTTGGTATTTTTCATAAAAATAGACTAGTTATGAGTAAATGAATTAAATATGCTATGTGAAGTAAGAAAATTGGAAAATAGGATTTTATGGCTTGAGAATCCTATATGAGGTATATGTAGATTTTTGATGAGGGTTTTGGTTATTGGTTATGAAATCTTATGAGTTTGGCATTTTATGATGATTAAATGCATTAATTAGTAAAGTGTAAATAATTAAAATAAATTGTTTATAAATTTAAGAAATATTATTCTTTCAATATCATTATACCGAAATATTGGTATGGATTTTATTGTGGAATTTTTACCTTTTTGTGTCGAGTTTACTATTCACGAGTTACTATTTACGAGTTACTATTTATGAGTTACTATTATATATGACATTTTTTATAACCCTGATGTTGAATTTTTCTTTCACTTGAGTGTAAAGATGGGTAAATTATTGGTATGATCGTGACTGAGGAATATCTTTGGCCAGTTGTGCAAAGTTGAATTGGTGACTGGTATGATCATGACCATTGAATTTATAAGTGAATATCTTTAACTTAAGTGCAAAGGTGAAATGATCAACATGATTATAATTATTGTTTATATAAATTCTGAAATGGTTGTATATTTCTTTGAGATATGAATATATTTGGCCTGTAGTGCAAATATGAATTGTTGATGAATATCTTTGGCCTGTAGTGCAAAGATGAATTGTTGATGAATATCTTTGGCCTGTAGTACAAAGATGACATGTTGTTGAATATCTTTGGCCAGTAGTGCAAAGATGAACATGTGTTGAGATGAACATGACCAACTGGTACAAATGAATATCTTTGGCCGTAGTGCAAAGATGAAGTATTAGTATGATTATGAACATGAACTGTGATTTGGTATAACCATGATCTTTGATGTTTCAGGTAAAGACAGGTGATGAAAATATTCTTCGTCCTGGGTGCGAAGAAAAATTTAGAATCACAATTATGATAATGAGTTATTCATATGATTGTGGAAAGGAACTGTTAAGTGATGTTACAGGGATAAAATATTGTTGGTAGATTTTTAACATGGAGAAGATAATAGACTTTATGGTCTATTTGACTCTTCTAATGGATTGCTCGTTCCGCCGCAACTATGGTTGAAAATTTTTATCATCTACCATATGTTCTTAATCTCTGATTTATTACTGATGAAGGCTATTGATAATTTAATTATCTTTAGTCATGATATTCTTTACTGGGCTAGTTATGCTCACTCTTTTGCTTCACAATTCATTTTCAGGTAATAAGAGTGTAGCTGGGTCGAGCGAGGGTAACGGGGAAATAGAACGGTGGTCTCTAGCTGTGGAGGTTCTCCCTAAGCAGTATAGAAAAGTGTTATATGCATCATTTAATAGTTATATTTGGTGAAGAAAATAGGGTGAGGCGAACCCAACGTTGGAAGGGTGTTTTGTCACTATCATGCAAGATGTCTAATGACATACAACCTCGTATCATCATAAGATAGGGTTGTGCACATCCACTTGCTGAGTATATCTACGAGCATTACCTGTATAATCTTGGTGTTTGTTTGAAGTATAATTCTCAATTAGAGACAGTGGAGATAATGATATGTCAAGAGAAGACTCACCATTGGGAAGAATATGATAGTAATCTTCTCGTTTTTCTTTGGGGTCTATTGGGTCAATCAAGGATAATTCTGTGGCCATCTGATATCTATCATAACCTAGATGCATGGCCTCCCATGTACGAAAGTTTCCTTGAGCACTTCCTAAATATTCTAATTTCTAAAACAGTTTTTGACTATACCTTTATGTAAGGTGTCATTGTGAAGTGCTGTCCACGGTTGGGACATGAGTCACATTTAGTATATATTTGTATCCAAACTCACAGCATATGTGTTGTTGTATTTTGTACGACAATTGTTGTAATAAAGTTGTAGTTATTTTCTGTACCATGTATTTGGCGACTCAGAATAGGTTTAATGGAATGGACCTATTTTGGAATTGTCACACCTAATGATATTAAGGAACCCTAATTTAAAAATCCTAATTTTCTATTAAAAACCCTAATTTTAAATTAGTGTTTAATTAAAATTTTATTACCCTTTAATTTTAATTTTTCAAACCTTAGAAATTATTTGAGAAACTTTAAGATGTAAATCTAGTGAATAAATCCAAGATTCAAGCACATTGGACAAGAATGCCCTTAAAATTAAAATAAATTTACCAAAGTGCCCTTTTTGTCCCATTTAGTGTATTATTGTTGGGAGATCTTAGCAAAATCTTGCAAGCCACCCTAAACTACCTAGCTATGAGCCTACAATCTATAACACATCACATGATCAGCCATCCCATACGTTGTATACATGATTTGCTAGATTTGAGAGAGAGAAAGTGCTCATTTTTGGCCTAATTTGTTCACAAATACATAGCCATATTCTCTCAAGACCAAACCTCCGAAATTTCCTTGCTAGATCAGTCAAATGTTTAGAACAGCTCTGACAGCTTGTTCAAGGCCTTAGATCGAGCAGTTTGTTGATATTCAGACAGGAAAAATGTTTAGAACTTGTACTCTGTTAGATTTTCTATACAGCCCGACATTTAGACCAACCATATCATCAACAGATTTCATGTTAGAAGGCCATCAATACCGCTGACCGGCCATGACTGGAATTTCTGGGTAGCCCAGAAATAAGATGAACACCCCTGATAGCTAGTTCCAAGCTTAATAACTTTTGATAGTGATGATGTATGACCTGGATATTTGTTGTTTCATGCAGTGTTACATTAACACTACAAGATCTGACCATTAGTTAGCCCATAAACATAGTAGACACTAAATTAAGCTTGGTCAAAGTAGGCTACTCGAAGCTGACTTTGAATGCCTGGGTTTCTCAAGAACACCTAAGGCGACAGTTACTGTCGCCAAAGGGCTTTAGCGACGGACATATTAAAAATTAATTAATTTAATTTTTAAAAATCATTTAAAAATAGTAAATAAATTCTGAAAATTACAAAAATAGTTTTAAAAATTATTTTAAGTTATAAAAATTAACTTTTAATAATTTAACATATTTTTCATAAATTTTAATATTTATTTGGATATTATTGGAATTTAAATTATTTACTAAATGCATTAAATAAATTAATTAAAAATGATTTTTATTGTATTAAAAATCATTTTAAATAATAATAAGGTATTTAATAATATTTTAAGTTATAAAACATAAGTTTTAATATTTTTAGATAACTTTCATTAATTATTAAATATTAATGATATTGGATTTATTTAGTAATTATATTAAATAAATTAATTAAAAATAATTTTAATATTTTAAAAATTATTTTAAATGAAAATAAATAGTTTTAAAATATTTTAAGTTATAAAATATAACTTTTGATATTTAAAGGTAAATTTCATTAATAATTTAATATTAATGAAATTAAGTTTATTTAATAAGTATATTAGATAAATAGTTTAAAAATAGTTTTATTGAAGTAAAAAATCATTTAAAAAGAAAATAAATGAATTAAAAATATTTTAAGTTATAATCAATCACTTTTATTATTTTAATAAATAATAAATTAATATTCTAATATTAATAGTAATTATTCAAAAATAAATTTAAATGTTTTAGAAATCATTTAAGGGTAATATTAATACTTTAAAAATATTTTGAGTTGTTATAAATAACTTTAATATTTTGACAATGGTTTCATTAATAGTTTAATATTAATTAAATATTAATGATAATAGAATCAATGAATATTTAAATCATTTAATAATGAATCCGATATTTGAAAATTTATGATAAATTATAATAAATGTTTAAAAATTATTATAAGTTATTTTAAAAATAATATGACTGATATTTTCAGTTGTTGAACTACAGGATAGAGTCTTAGACTCGATAAGTACCCGATAAAGCTGTCGGTACACCGAAATATTTTAGAAATTGATCTGAACTTAGATAATTTGACTTGATAAGTGTTTATTTGTGATTCTATGGTTGTTAAACATAAGTGACAATGTGATTTGATAATGTGCAGACTGCAATAAGCAGTGCTATGTGTTACGATATATTATTCTAATCGAACGAATGATCTTATTACTGATAGGTCGCTGTATAAAAGATTAATCTAAGTTGCGTTATTATAAGCAGCAGCTCAGGCAAGTATCCTACCTTTGCATTTCCTTTATGCAATGGGCATGAGTAAGAATGTTTCAGAATTATATTATTATAGTACAGATTATTAACCCTATACTATATACGCTCATTGATTATCAACATGTTAGTATATGGTAATTCAGATATATATATATATATATATATATATATATATATATATATATATATATATGTTGAATTATAGATTATTGTTGAACAAGATAAAACTTTTGATTTGGAACCCGACAAGTATGAACATCCTGTAAACGGAAAAAAATTTTATGCACCCAAGGTGGACAGAGTGAACGATACTATTGTTATTGCGTGTAGTATTGATCAATACAGGGTATAACGGGCTGATCTCCCCCCGTGCCCGTAAGTTATGACGGTTTGTAGATGAATTTCTGCTAAACCTATTCGAAAATTGAAAATAATGTTCATAGTATGCCACCTTAACCCTAATTATAGTCATTACGTAGTTTTAAAATTTTGATAGAGAGTTGTTATGTTATTATTATCGGTTCAGATTACTTCACAACTATTGATTTGTTGTAAAAGGGTAGTACAAAGAAAATATTTAACCCTTTCAGCTAATGTTTATAATTGTTATTACTTGCTGGGCACTCAAATGTTCACTCTTGCTTAAATTAAATATTTTCAGTTAAGTATGATCAACCCGAAGGCTCAAGCAAGAACAAAGGGAAAGGAAAGCTGTTCGAATGAGATTTATAATATTCTGTGTAATAGTTAAAGTTTATTAAGACAATGTTATTTATTATCTATGATGTAATGAATGTTTAAAGGTCTCGTACCTGGGATTTTGACTTTGATATATGTAAATTAAGTTTGATATTTATATTATTGTTATTATTATTAGTATTATTTAGCTTATAGAAATGGTATCGTGAAGCACCGAGTTCGGGTTTCAAGTACCCAAATTTGGGGGCGTCACAGTTATTAATTCTTTCGTATTCACGAAGAGAGTTATTTTCTTTCAATACTCGTAATGGATGTTATTTTTTTCGTAAATGATGTTATTTTTTCAGTATCATTATATCGAAATATTGGTATAAATTTTATTATGAAATTTTTACCTTTTCATGCCGAGGTTACTATTCACGTATGCGACACTATTCACGAATACGGTACTATTCACGAGTACTATTTACGAAGTATGATTTTTCTTATGGAATTTTTACCTTTTGTGTCGGGGTTACTATTTACGTATATGACACTATTCACGTATACGACACTATTTACGAATACAACACTATTCACAGAAAAATTAAATTTTCTTTTCTTTATCCAAGTTGTCTATCATTGTTACTATCTTTAATTGTATCTATGTTTTGATCTTTATTCTTGAATTTTACTCCATAATTGATTGTTATGAAGTATTTCTAAATTTGGATAAATCAAAGCACGAATTACTAATCTTTGTCCTTTTATCTCACTGGATTTGTTTTCTTTAAAATATTTTTCATCTGATCCTAAATGATGATATAACTGAATATCTTTGGCCTTTAGTGCAAAGATGAATGATTACATGATGAATATATTTGGCCCATAGTGCAAAGATGAACATGTTTTGAGATGAACATGTCCAACTGGTGATAAAAATAAATATCTTTGCCCGTAGTGCAAAGATGAATATTTGATTCAAGATGTGTATTGATTGATGTTACAAGGATAAAATATTGATGATGGACTTTTAAATCATAGAAGATAGTATATTTCATTCTCTACTTAACTCTTCTAATGAATTGTTATTTCCGCTGCGAATATTGATCTAAAACTTATTGTCCATTATATTTTATCTGATGTATTAAAAACTAATGATAAATTGTTCTACATTATCTTAGTCATAATATTTTTTACTGGGCTAGTTGAGCTCACCCTTTTTCTTTTTGTTCCATTTTTCTTCTTAGGAGGCGAGAATATAGTGGAAACTAGTCTGGGGTGTGGAGTGATGTTTCAGGATAGTTGTTTTAGCAGTCCTCACTATTTTATAAAATAGTGTACCAATAATTGTAAGCAGGACTTATTTGAGTTTGGGTATTGTCTAGAAGACAATATTTGTATTTAAACTCACAGCATATGTGTTGTCGTATTTTGTACGATAATTGTGTTAATGAAGTTGTAGTTATTTTTTGTACCATGTATTTGGCGACTCAGAATGAGTTGTGTGGACCTATTTTGGGGGCGTCACAGTTGGTATCAGAACTTAGGGATATGGTCTCTGGCGGAGATCGGGGAATAGAACTAGGAGGGGAGAGACGAGTAAATCTTTCGCTAGTGTGTCCTACCTAAGCTTATTTGGTATTTAATTGATCGGTCAGAATATATGGATAATATGTGACATGTTAATTTATTTAATTAACCCTTGTTTTGTGATAGTATTTGAGAATGATAGCTGAAAATATTAACAATGGAGTGAATGAGACTGTTGAGACACCTTTAATCACTAACCAGGAGAACGTGCAACAGGACGACAATGTTCCTCTTGTAAACAATGCCACCGATCAAACGATGAATGATGTGATGTTTAGAAGCTTTTTGTAGTTAATGTAAAATCAGACGAGGGAGACTCGTGTACAAAATATGGGTGGAAATAATAGTAACGTGCGGCTTGTCACAACTAAGCAGTTTAAAGAGTTGGGACCACCAGAATTTTTGGGTAAGCTGGATCCGATCAAAGTGGAAACGTGAGTTAAGCAAATTACTAAGATATTTGATGTCTTGGGATACACGGAAGAACAGAAGGTTCCATTAGCCACCTTTATGTTCCGTGGTGAGGCAAATTACTGGTGGGAATCTGTGAAGCGTACCCAGCCAGCCGCACTCAATATGCCTTGGGAAATATTTCAAAAACTGTTCAATGACAAGTACTATCCTGAAAGTATTCGTCATATGAAGGAGGTAGAGTTTATTAGACTAGAACAGAATAACATGACTGTGTCCCAGTACGAGGCTAAGTTCGCGGAGTTTTTCAGGTTTGCACCTCATTTGGTAGAGAATGAGGAACGTATGACGTGGATGTTTCTAAGAGGTTTGAAACCAGAAATTCGTTAATACCTTATCTCTCACAAATTTTCTCTATATTCAGATATTGTGAACATGACTCAATTATTAGAGTGAGATAATGAGTATGTTCAATCGGGGGACCACAACCAGGGTCGTACCGGTGACAACAGTTATCGGAACAATGATAACCAGCGGGGAAGAAAATATTCTAACAAAAGCGGTAACAACTCTGATGGTAATCGTGGCCATGATGGTAGAAGAAGCGAGTCGGGGGTATATTTCAAAAAGAGAAGATACAACAATGACAACGTGAAGACGTCAACACCAACATCAACTATTTCTAGGGGAGGAGAACGACCATCGGTCGTATGTTATAAATGGGGGTAAGAGGGGCACATCAGCCCAAACTATCCACAACAATCCAAAGTGTGTTATAACTGTGGAAAGGAATGTCATATAGCTAGAGATTGTCCTGTAGCGGAACCAAGTCCAGCGGGGATGGTGACTCCAAAGGCTATCCCGAACAAGTCAAAGTCGGTGGTTCCTGGAAGAACATTTTTCGTGACTTCTCAAAAAGCGAGTAACCCAAACGAAGTTATCACGGGTTAGTTAATCATAAATTCTAGCGAAGTCTATACCTTATTAGATACCAGTTCTACCTATTCTTTTATTTCTCCTGCGTGTGCTCAACGTTTGAGCTTGACCCCTAAGAAATTAGACTTTGACTTATCTGTTGAAACTTCGTTAGGAGAAACCTTCATTACATTCACTGTTTATAAATCTTGCTTGATTCAAATTGGTACCCTCACCCTACCTGTTGATCTTATATCTTTGAAAGTACTTATTTTTGATGTGATTTTAGGAATTGATTGGTTAACCACTCATCATGCTAAATTTGATTGTTTTCGTAAGGTTTGTTAGTTTTCATATTCCTAACCAACCTGTTATGCGAATTCAAGCAACCAAACCACTAAAGTTAATCACTGTCTTATCAAGTCAAAAAACCATTCGTTTATTGAAAAACGGATGTCAAGCTTTCTTAGCCCATGTCATGGATTTAAACAAAAATACGTCAGATTTGAATGATATTTCTGTTGTTAGTGAATTTCCTGACGTATTTCCTGAAGAACTTCCTAGCCTACCCCAGAGCATGAAGTCGAATTTTGTATTGACCTTGAATTTGGTACAAAATCCATTTCTAAAATCCCATATCGAATGGCTTCTTTGAACTTCAGGAGTTAAAACCCACCTACAGGAGTTGGTATCCGAGCCTCTCGTTGGTGACTTCCTTTGTGAAATACACCGAAGCCAGACTCTCCGTAAGGGACTCCATATTCGTGCAGTGGTAAACTGATAGGTGCCATTATTCGTGCAGTCAGTAATTGAAATACGTAGCTTTCTAGGCTTAGCTGGTTATTATCAGAGATTCGTGGAAGAATTTTCTCGAATCGCTACTCCGTTAACTCAGCTGACTTGGAAAGATACAAAATTCGTATGGAGCAAGGAATGTGAGAAGAGCTTCCAATAACTTAACATGCGGAAACAACGTTGGCTCGAGCTGTTGAAAGATTACGACCATACCATTCAATACCATCTTGGAAAAGCGAACGTGGTAGCTAACGCATTAAGTAGAAGATCGTATGCGTTTACGAGTACGATATTGTTAACACAAAGATCCATTTCGTACGACTTACAAAAGATGGAGATAGAGTTAAAGACTCCAAGAACCTACGTGAAGATAACGAATATACGATTAGAATCGACTTTAATCGATAAAGTTAAGTCTGCTCAAGCTACAAAATTGGAGCTGATGAATATAAAGAAGAAAGTTCAAGAATGTATTATTACAGAAGCAAGAGTCGAAATCTCAACTCTCGATTTATTGGTCCATTTGAAATCCTCGATCGAGTAGGAACTGTGGCTTATAGATTCGCTTTACCGCCAAGTATGTCTTGTGTTCATAACATTTTCCACTTATCGATGTTATGTAAATATGTGGATGACCCTAACCACATTATTGAGTTAGAACCAGACGAGATAGCAGAAGATTTAACGTATGAGGAGGTATCAGTCAAGATCTTGGATAGGATGGAACATGTCCTACGCACAAAGGTTATACCACAAGTCAAACTTTTGTGGAGGCACCATGCTATTGAGGAAATGACCTGGGAGTTGGAATCAGAAACGAAAGCGAGGTACCCTCACCTTTTCGAAACACCAGATACGTACGTCAATTTCGAGGATAAAATTTCATAAGGAGGGGAGGTTATAAGAACCCAATTTTTTATAAATAAAATTAAATTTTCTCTAATTATTATTTTGAATAATAAGATGTTAATTTGATATAATGCTTTAGTTATGGGTAAAATTTATAAATTTTGCAAAATAAGCAAGTGGTTATAACATATTCATTATTGTCGGGGAATATTCGTTTGGTCGTGGAATATTCTTGCTGTCGGGGAATATTCGTACGATGGCACAGCTATTTGTGGGTCCCATAACGGAGAACTGTCGAATGAAGAAAACGACAAGTTTGAGTTTTTTTATAAATAACGTCGTAGTTGTTACCGTTAACACTATTGGAATACCCGGTGGTTAAAGTACAGTAATACGCGTGGTTACACAGTAGCACACGGTATTGCACAATATTTTTGGATTATTAAAGACACTACTCAATAATTGTTACAGTAATTACTGTTCAATATTTTATTTTATTGATTCAATAATTGCTACGTTGATATTTTATATTATTGTTGTTTCAATAATTATCACTACACAGTATTTTCCATTATCAGATTAATAATTCATATTATTTGAATAATATTATTAGATAGCATTATTGGCAATGCCTAAGGAAGTTCTTTCTAGGAAAGGGGTTTGGTCACCTAATTGCGCGCCAGTAAGGAGAAATCCTTGTTGGAAAGCCCCCTCTTTCCTGGGAACGACCTGATTGTCATTATTCTGATTCTGTAATATTATTTGTGAATAATTAATTATTGATTTATATGATAAAGAAATATTTATTTTTATATGGATATAAATGAAGAAATTAATGTTGAGGTGTTTTATCAGTATTTTGTCAGAATGGAGGTATTAAAAATCATCCGTATTTGAATTTCGGTCATTTTCTGTTTGAAATTTGGAAAAACTTTCTTCTATAAAGTTATAGAGATTTAAATTTTCTATGAAATGGACATAAAATTTGTATTTTTTGATAAAATGACTATTTATTATGAATTATTGAAGTTTCTGAATATTGTTTAAATTTAAAATATTTTTAGAAATTTTCTAGAATGGGTGGACCCCACTCTTGTCCTTATTGGTGTGCTGATAATTTTTTTCAATGGTGGTGTGCGTGAATAATAGTAGGTAAAGTCATCAGGTAGTATGTTAAGTCTTTTTTGGCGTTCTAGCATTTTCCTATAAATAGGGTGCTTAGTTAGAATTGAAAATCACATCAGAATCAGAAGTTTTCTCTTTCTATAATATCGAGCGTATTTTTGCGAGTATTTGGATACTTCGAGAGTTGCTATTCAGTGTAAGTTTTCTTTAACATTATATTGGATATTCCAGTTAGAAGTATTATTCTTTTGAGGTAAGGATTATTATTTCTTTCGTATTCATGAAGAGAGTTATTTTCTTTTAATACTCTTAAGGGATGTTATTTTCTTCGTAAATGATGTTATTTCTTTCAATATCATTATACCGAAATATTGGTATGAATTTTATTATAAAAATTTTACCTTTTCTTGCCGAGGTTACTATTCACGTATACGACACTATTCATGTATATGACACTATTCACGAATACGGTACTATTCACGAGTACTATTCACGAAGTATGAATTTTTTGTGAAATTTTTACCTTTTGTGTCGGGGTTACTATTCACGTATACGATACTATTCACGTATACGACACTATTCACGAATACGGCAATATTCACAGAAAAATTAAATTTTTTTTTCTTTGTCAAAGTTGTCTATTATGATTACTATCTTTGATTGTATCTATGTTTTGATCTTTATTCTTGAATTTTGCTTCACAATTGATTATTATGGAGTATTTTTGAACTTAGATAAACCAAAGTACGAATCCCTAATCTTTGTCCTTTTATCTCACTGGATTCATTTTTTAAAAATATTTTTCATCATCCTCAGTCCTAAATGATGATATAACTGAATATCTTTGGCATGTAGTGCAAAGTTGAATGATTACCTGATGAATATCTTTGGCCCGTAGTGTAAAGATGGGACATGTGTTGAGATGTACATGACCAACTGTTGATAAGAATGAATATCTTTGGCCCGTAGTGCAAAGATAAATATTTGATTCAAGATGTGTATTGATTGATGTTACAGGGATAAAATATTGATGATGGATTTTTAAATCATAAAAGATAGTAGAATTCATTCTCTACTTAACTCTTCTAATGAATTGTTATTTCCGCTGCGAATATTGATCTAAAACCTGTTGTCCATTATATTTTATCTGTTATATTGAAGGTTAACGATAAATTATTCTATATTATCTTAGTCATAATATTCTTTACTGGGCTAGTTGAGCTCACTCTTTTTCTTTTTGTTCCATTTTTCTTCTCAGGAGGCGAGAATATAGTGGGAACTAGTCGGGGTGCGGAGTGATGTTTCAAGGCAGTTGCTTTAGCAGTCCTCACTATTTTGTAAAATAATGTATTAATTGTAATGAGTACTTATTTGAGTTTGGATATTGTCTAGAAGACAATATTTGTATTTAAACTCACATCATATGTGTTGTCATATTTTGCACGATAATTGTATTAATGAAGTTGAAGTTATTTTCTGTATCATGTATTTGGTGACTCAGAATGAGTTGTGTGGACCTATTTTTGGGGTGTCACGGTTCTTATATATGGAAAGTTTCGAGGGAGAAATTCAGGAGGTTGCAAAAACTATCCCTATGGATACATACTTCAAGTTGTACAAAAAAATTACCCGACGATCCACTACTACAAAACAGTAAATAGACAACGCGGAAAAAACATTGTGATTTCAGTCAGAAAAACGTCGTGGTTAAGGGTGTTGTCTATTTGACACCCTTACACAACGCTTTTAAAACGTTGTAGTTAAGCACAATACACAACGTTTTTTAGGAAAAAAAACGTTGTAGATTTGTTTTTTAAAAATTAGCAAATGCTTAAAAACGTTGTAGAAGGTATGATTCCACAACGTTTTTTGGATAAAAATGTTGTTGTTTAGTATATCAGACAACGTTTAGGCACATTTACACAACGTTTTTAAAATGTTGTAGATTAAAAAAAATAAAAAAAAGTTATAATTCACCTACATTACCAATGCACCTGCAATTCATTTTCATAGAAGTACTACTTCACTGGCTAAAACAAAAAAAAATTTAATATGCAAATCAGAGAAACAGATCCTCGCTCCATTGCAAAACAAAATATAACCCAAAATCTCAATCAATTCAAAGTAGACTAGTAGTACATATATAAAGCAGTCAAATGAACTACTTGCCATAAAATAACAGTCAAAATCACCCCAGCATACTATTGTAGTATTCAGAACTAACACCCAGGCAACTACTCTAAAAAAAACCAAGGACAATAGCCCAACCTAGGCAACAATGGAAGGCTTAGAGGCTGCAGAGAGTCTGGATCTCTTTTTTGCCAAGCTTTTGCTGCATCGTTCCCTCTGTTCCTTCAACCTACTGGCGAGAAGTTTTTGGTAGTCTGTTGCCTCTGATTTGGCCTTAGCAATCCTTTGCTTCTTCCCAGCAATTCTAGCACGCTTCATTTGCAAAGTCAATGGAGTCACCAACCTCTGAATCTTGGGAGCTTTACTGACCTTCTTTCCTGTAAACACAATTAAATAAAGATTAAAAGATGTGTTATTTGAAATGAATATATAATCTGTAAACTATAATATCACATCTCTATCTGTGTTTTCATTTGTTGCACTCACTTGTAAAGTAATCAGTAGAAAATAACAAGGAGAAGATTAGAGAATTCACCATTTTTGGTAGTGAAGGTTCGACGATATGTGTTAACATACTTCTTGACATCATCTTCCTTGGTAAGGTTAAAGAGTTTCCTAATCTTCGATGCTCTCTTAGGACCTCTCATCCTTGGTTTCTCAACATCAGTCAGGCCAGGAAGATCATTGTCACCCTTCTCCACAATTACCAAGTTCAGAACTGAGAGATCAGGGCTTACAATGCATCCTCTTATAGACTTCCTTCGACGCTCTCCGTTACGCCTACCATATCCTCTGAAGCATGGAGTACCTGTACATACATCCAAGTTGAATTACTTCCATCAAAAGAGAATATCAGAAATCATCAGATCCACATTCTACCAACCTCTGACAAGTAAAAGACGAACATGTCCAGGAGTCAACACTCCTTGCTTCATCGGGAAACCTTGCTTGTCACAGCCTCCCATGATCTTGAAGACATAACCCTTGGACTCCTGTAGTCATTTAACATGACTATATTACCATCACCCTCTCACAAAGTATACATCAAAAATAGAAAATAACACTTAGAAGTACAAAAGTCATACCTCACCAAGAGCATCACCGCTGACCTCTTGAGAAATCCTCTTGTCATAAAAAGCACGGCTGAAAATAACACTTAGAAGTACAAATGTTTCAGCTCATACACAACATGAAAGTCTGAGGTAAGCTATGTACAAGTTGCTCAACAAGTGGGAGAAGAGCTCATATGATAATAGACTAAAGTAAAGATCAAAATACATGTAAACACTAAGAGCACAGCATGATAGTGCTCAAACACATACAAATTAACCCATAAATATTTCAGAAGTGTACACGGCCCTCATCTGAGCTATATATTTTTAGATCATGACGATATGTACTGTGGAGACGAAGCAGACCAGTACCTTCACCTGAGATTAGAATGAGAGAGAAATAGAATTAGCAAACATGACAATCATTTAGAACATGAAGACTACAGTAGTTCTCTAAAAGAATAATTCATACCAAGACCAAAATCCACTAAGAATTCAATCAAAAAGTGAGAGACCATAATCCGACAATTTATCAACACAATTTAAGCCTCAACCAGTCAAAAAACCTCATAGAATTATAATAAAGGATTAACATCAAAACTGTATAAGCAAAAATAGAGTTTATTGATGGAAATATTAATGCAGCTTAATTCATCATACCGTGTACGAAAAGTAATACAAGTTCAGATCTCCTTGTTTACATAAGCTAAGAAAATCATCCTGAATGAAAAAGTGCCTGGACCAGTACAATACAAACCGTGACTAAAATACAATCTAATAATATATGTTTTTATAAATACCCATCAGGTAAAGGGTATAGAACTATATAGCTTGATATAATTTACAGTATCCAAGGCAACCAAAATTTAACATCAAAAATACAATGAACAATCTAAGATTACCTGTTGGCAATAAACAAATCTAAGGCAACCTAAATAAATAATTATCAGATAAAATTAAAAGAGAGAGAGATAAAAAGGCAACTACTCCATGAAACTGAACTCGATGTAAATTTTTATCCAATTTGAATTCACGTCCAACTCAAAACTGTGTCTTGATACATAATTATTACAAAAATAAAAAAATCTATCACAAGAATCAGTTTATGGTAAACGTATTTATAAATACACGCAAATCCTAATATTCAAATTTTAATTTAATTAGCCCTAATTCAAATCCAAAGAGATGAAGAACTTACGATGAAACCCTAGCCCCAAAACAACTGTGTACCGATTCTTGACCAAACCTCGCGACTAGAAAATGATTTGAAACCATAAAACAGGGTTTGACAAATATGCCCAAATGATTATGGTTTTTAGTAAGAAATACCTCAAATTGAAGAAATTATCAGGATCCCTGGATGCTTGGTCCCTCGAGAACTACCAATTTAAGGTTAAAAAAGAGAAGAAGATGAATTAGATAGCGAAAGAAAGAATAGTAGTAGAGGTAACAACAGAGGAGAAGAAGTTTGTATTACTTTCTCGCTGGCGAGGGATTGAGAGACGATGCGGGCATTGTGACACCCCCAAATCTGGCCACTTCTATCCCACAGATTTGGTGTTCACTGTCCAATTAAATCATAACTAACTACCCATATCCAAAGGATAAAATTAAACTCAAAAGTTAAAATAATAAATCTCCCATTAAAGGGTTACATAATCTCAAATAAATTCCAGGTCATCTAACCTTTATTACAATCACCAGCGGAAAATTAAAACATGATTATAATTAAATCCATTACATAAGCTTCATAAATAAAAATATAAATTAAACGTTGTCGTCTAATCAAGCACTTTGTCCTTGCCCTTGCTTGTAGAAAGCTTAACAAACTTCGTTACTTCATTTGCATTGTTTTGTGCAAGAGTGAGTAAATAATTGCTCACAAGAAGGATAATATACAATAACGTTTTATGAATGACAATTAACTGAGCTTTCAATGGTAAAGTATTCTTACCAGAACAAGAAACTTTAATTTAACAGCAATGAGTTCAAAGAAATAATGAACGTTTAAGTTAACAATAGATAACAACATCAAAGAATATACTGAGGGTCACAAGACCACGAACTTTATTCTAGGTTTACAAGTATTTTTACTTTAACCTTTAACAGTCTAAAAGACTATAATCATCATCTATGCCCTAGGTTCACAGGTGTTTCTAATGTAACCTTTAGCAGTCTAAACGACTATATGGACCATCATCTCGTACTCCAGGTGATCAGCCCTTTGTACTATGTATTGCGCAAACATTTTAACGCTATTGCGTATTTCTAAAATAATCCCCTAATAATAGGGTTGTTCATCTCAGCTTAGATCATCAGGTTCCGAACCAAATGAAGTTTGATTGGGAATTAACTTTCAAGGAATTCTAGATCTTTAGAATGCTCATCAACCAAGTACTGGTTGAATCAGATAGAAACAAATAACTATTCAAGAGTTTGATTATAATATCTTTATGAACAAGGTATATCGATGAATCAATAAGAGCTAGAGTATTAATAATTTCTAAATTGAACAAATGTTATCATCGACAACATGCTTTCAAAATTTGTGTGAGTACATATGCAAACCAAAGGAAGTTTGGTTTGGGTAGACTTCGAGGGTAATTGAGAGTTTAGAACATTCATCAACTAAGGATTAGTTGAATTGGTAAAGAATCGCTAAGCAACTTAGAGTTCGGTACAATAACGTAAGATAGTACAATGATATTGAAGAACGAAGATCAAACAATAGTTATTAGTAGCTGAATAAACACACTTCTTACAATAATAATACAGACTTTGAATAAAGAAACAAAGATTAACTAGCTTGCTCAACAATAAATGAGGGTTAAAGAACTTATGACAATAAATCGTTAAACAATAGATGAGAAATAGAGAATTTGCATAAGTATAACATAACAGTGAAAAGTAACCTTGCTGAATAATAAAGTAGCAAAGGTTAGAGAACTTGCCTCATGCGTAGGTTAAACAATCACTACTCACGTTCACCACAAGTCCTACATGTAAGACCCCGAATTTTATGAAATAAAAGTATTCAATTGTTTCTTATAATTACTATTCAGTAAATGGTTAAATTGATAAAAGTTTAAAGTTAAGGGTGATATATGAATTTTTTTTAAAATAAGCAAGTGGTTATAAAATACTCATTGTTGTTGGGAAATATTCGTTTGGTCGTGGAATATTCTTCTTGTCGGGGAATATTCATACGACGGCGCAGCCTTATTCGGGCCCCATAACGGAAAGCGATTAGATGAAGAAAATGATAAGTATACGTTGTCTATAAATAACGGTGTAGTTGTTACCGTTAATACTGTTAGAATACCCGGTGGTTAAAACACAGTAATACGCGTTGTTGCACAGTAGCACACGGTATTGCACCAATTATTGATTCTTACGTAAGAAGGCACTACTCAATAATTTTTATAGTAATTACTGTTCAATATTTTATTTTTGATTCAATAATAGCTGCGTTGATATTTTATATTATTGTTATTTTAATAATTGTCACTGCACAGTATTTTTCATTATCAAATCAATAATTTATATTATTTGAATAATATTATTAGATAACATTATTGGCAATGTCTAGAAAGTTCTGTCTAAGGAGAGGTTTGGTCACCTAATTGCGCGCCAGTAAGGAGAAATTCTTATTAGAAAGTCCCCTCTTTCCTGGGAACTGTCTGGTTGTCAATATTGTGATTCTGTAATATTATTTGTGAATAATTAATTATTAATTTATATGATGAGAAAAATATTGATTTTATATGGATATAGATGGAGAAAATTTTTAAAGTGACAATTGTTAAAAATTGATATGTTATCTTTTCTAATAAAATAATAGTTTATTATATTATTATAATATAATAATGGTGATATTTTTATAATAAATGTGGGATATATGAGTGTACGAGGAGAAAGAGTACTTTTGTTGCATTAAATGATTAACATATATTTTGTGTGTCGGTGGACCCCATTTCTTGACTGAAATTTGATTATAGCTTGTAAAATCGTCCGTATGTGGATTTCGGTCAATTTCTGTTTGGAATTTGGAAAAACTTTTTTCTGCAAAGTTGTAGAGAATTGAATTTCCTATAAAAAAAATACGAGATTCAAATTTTCTGATAAAAAGACTATTTATTATGAATTATTGAAGTTCTGAAATTCCGGAATAATTGATTTTTGAAAGTTTTAATTGTTTTATTTAAGAAAAACGTTTTTTGCACTTTGGTGGCCCCCACTTGCACATGTTAATGGCTGAATTCAGATCTTCAAAGGTGGGCCTGACAAAAATTTAAATATATTAATATTATATTAAATTTTCTACTTTGGTGTTCTAAACATTTTCCTATAAATAGGGTGCTTAGGTTAGAATTGAAAATCACACCAGAAATTGAAGTTTTCTCTCTATTTCTCTCTCGATATATTGAGCGTACTTTTGTGAGTATTTTAGTACTTTGAGTATTGCTATACGGTGCAAGTTCTTTCAGCACTATATCCAGTATTCCAGTCAGAAGTACTATTCTTTCTGAGGTAAGGGATGTTATTTTCTTCGTAAGTGATATTATTTCTTCAATATCATTATGCCGAAATATTGGTTGGAACTTTTTACCAAATTTGGAACTTTTTTATGTCGGGGTTACTATTCACGACGGGTTACTATTCATGAGTTACTATTCACGAGTTACTATTCACGGGTACTATTTCACGCTCTAGCGCCAAATTTCGCGCCCCAGCGCCAAAAATAGGCCAGAAGTTCACGCCCCAGTGCTAGAATTCGGGCCCCGACGCTGGAATTCGCGCCCCGACGCCACTGTCTCGCGCCCCAGCGCTGGAAAAGTGGTCTGGGTCGGACAGTTTTGACCTCCTGTAGTAAAACAACCATAACTTTCTCATACAAACTCCGATTGAGTTGATTCAAGATGATCCAGAACGAGGACGAATAGACCTACAACTTTCATGCTTTAAGTTTTTTAATTTGAGGTCTATAACAGTAGTCAAAATGCTCATCTTTAGGACTGTTGTGTATTTGGAGCCAATCGGAGGGCGTCGGGATGCGCAAATGCAAGTGCAACCCTTTGTATATTAGTATAACTTAATGATAACATGTTGGACATGTAATATAATGTTGTATCAAGTTGTTAATGTGTATGTGATGCAATGACTTGATCACTTAAGCAGTTGTAATAAAGCTAAATCAGTGATGTTCATGAAAAGATGTGATATTGTTAGGAAGTTATATGAAACTAATATTAGTGTAACTAATGTGTATTGTCAATACATATGGTATGTGTAGGACTTGTGATGAACGTGAGTAGTGATTGTTTAACCTACGCATGAGGCAAGTTCCCTAACCTTTGCTACTTTATTATTCATCAAGGTTACTTTTCACTGTTATGTTATACTTATGCAAATTCTCTATTTCTAATCTATTGTTTAACGATTTATTGTCATACAAGTTCTTTAACCCTCATTTATTGTTGAGCAAGCTAGTTAATCTTTGTTTCTTTATTCAAAGTCTATATTATTATTGTAAGAAGTGTGTTTATTCAGCTACTAATAACTGTTGTTTGATCTTCGTTCTTCAATATCATTGTACTATCTTACGTTATTGTACCAAACTCTAAGTTGCTTAGCGATTCTTTACCAATTCAACTAATCCTTAGTTGATGAATGTTCTAAACTCTAAATTACCCTTAAAGTCTACCCAGACCAAACTTCCTTTGGTTTGCATATGTACTCACACAAATTTTGAAAGCATGTTGTCGATGATAACATTTGTTTAATTTAGAAATTATTAATACTCTAGCTCTTATTGATTCATCGATATACCTTGTTCATAAAGATATTATAATCAAACTCTTGAATAGTTATTTGTTTCTATCTGATTCAACCAGTACTTGGTTGATGAGCATTCTAAAGATCTAGAATTCCTTGAAAGCTAATTCCCAATCAAACTTCATTTGGTTCGGAACCTGATGATCTAAGCTGAGATGAACAACCCTATTATTAGGGGATTATTTTAGAAATACGTAATAGCGTTAAAATATTTGCGCAATACATAGTACAAAGGGCTGATCACCTGGAGTACGAGATGATGGCCCATATAGTCGTTTAGACTGTTAAAGGTTACCGTAGAAACACCTGTGAACCTATGACATAGATGATGATTATAGTCTTTTAGATTATTAAAGGTTAAAGTAGAAATACTTGTAAACCTAGAATAGAGTTCATGGTCTTGTGACCCTCAGTATATTCTTTGATGTTGTTATCTATTGTTAACTTAAACGTTCATTATTCCTTTGAACTCATTGCTGTTGAATTAAAGTTTCTTGTTCCGGTAAGAATACTTTACCATTGAAAGCTCAGTTAATTGTCATTCATAAAACGTTATTGTATATTGTCCTTCTTGTGAGCAATTATTTGCTCACTCTTGCACAAAACTATGCAGATGAAGTTACGAAGTTTGAAAAGCTTTCTACAAGCAAGGGCAAGGACAAAGTGCTTGATTAGACGACAACGTTTAATTTATATTTTTATTTATGAAGCTTATGTAATGGATTTAATTATAATCATGTTTTAATTTTTCGTTGGTGATTGTAATAAAGGTTAGATGACCTAGGATTTATTTGAGATTATGTAACCTTTTAATGGGAGATTTATTATTTTAACTTTTGAGTTTAATTTTATCCTTTGGATATGGGTAGTTAGTTATGATTTAATTGGACAGTGAATACCAAATCTGTGGGATAGAAGTGGCCAGATTTGGGGGTGTCACAGGCATGGTCCCAGCGAGTGGTGGACTTGGTGAAGCGCTTCACCAAGATTGCACCTTCTATCAAAACCAGCGTCTTCACCACTAATCCTCGAGCCATCCATCCGTTATTTTTTGAGACTACGATGGAGACTGCGAGCGTCTTCACCACTAAACCCTAGCTTTTGTTTTCTAGATTGAACGAAAAGAGATTAAACAGAGAGATGAGAAACGAAGACACTCGGTGACAAATGAGAAAGAGAGCAGAAAGTTTTCATTTAATCGCTTTTTTTTAGCTCCGTGTTTTTCTTCATAGACAACGTTTTTTAAAAAAATGTTATCTAGTTAAAATCAAAAAAATGCCATTTTAAATTGATAACGTTTTTGTATATATATCTACAACGTTTTTTTTTAAAAACATTGTAAAAAAAAAATACCACAACATTTTTATAAAAAACGTTATGGTTTAAGCGTTGTCTATTTACTATTTTGTAGTAGCGACACTTGCACTGCCCTAAATGCGAAGGAGATTCCAACACTACCTACGAGCCTCGTTTTGTATATAATCAACATCGTATGGTTAGTATGGTAAGCAAGTTAAAGTTTTACACATTTGTCAATTAATATAATATATTGCTTGTTTAATTGATATAATCTGTTATATTCTTCGATACTAATTTGTTTTGTTTGTTTTCTTATAATCAATTTTTGCATAGATTGAGGGCGCAAAATCTCTCATCAACAAAATTTTCAGGTTCAAGCAAGACTTTTTTCCAGAATACAATCACATGAAAGAAGGTTGGGATCAACTGTATGAGTTGTATGATGCGGATGTCAGGGGTGGGGGGAGGAGTATATGTGGGGTGAACAAACAAAGAGGCCCACCCCTGCACTTGAGCTCGATGTGTACATCCCTACCACCCAGGCTACTGGTGATATGTTTCAGCTTATTCAACTTACGTACGAGGGTGGTTCTTCGTTTATTGACGATGATGTTCCAGTAGAAGCATATGGACCTAAAGGGTCTATAACAAAAAGACTCCGTCGGCAAAAGATTGGAATGATCAACGAGAACTTCTTCTTCCCAACTCCCCCCAATCATCTTTAATTTCCCATTGAGCACCCTCAACTTTGGTATACGTTGACTCACTAAGATATGAATTCTTTACAACCCGAAATTTGGATATACGAGCATGTGATGGACACATATATGTGTCTTTTGCGGAATCGGGAAGCCAAATATCAAAGCGAGTGAATACAGAGATGGGCAAAAATTAGCTTCATGCCCTCCTTTTTTATGGACTTGGGGAAAGGTGCCTTGTAAACTGGGGAGCAAATTCGGGGAGATCTTTTCTACCAGTCATATGCGACACCTCAAGTGGGACCGTCGATACATCAGTACGACTTTATCTTCATGCCTATATGTATCCCAAGTAACAGTCATTTCATACTGTTAACCTTTTCGGTCTCAATATGGAAGGTTTCTATTCTCAACCCGCTATATAATGACAAACCGCTCATGAAGTTATCCGAAATGTACAAAGACTACATCGATGTCACGGTACGTGACATTTTGTTTTTAATACAGTCAGTTAGTTTTCCCACAATATATGTACGTACTAATGCCGTTATTGTTATTGTAGATACAATTGATACTGTTGATATTGAGAATGGGGTAACCTGTTCGGTGATTGGCCTCGTACACCCCCAAAGGTGCAGACAACAAAGGCTCGACCTATGCAAGACAATTATTACGATTGCGGCATATTTTTTTGCAAGTATGTTGACTACCTCGTGCGGGGCAATATTGACCTTGGCAAAGAAAAATGGTCAATGGATGATGTATTGGTTATTAGGTATAGAATAGCTTATGAATTGTTCAAATGTGAGGCTAGAGAAATACTGAAAGACCAAATTATTTAGAGGTTAATCTTGAACATGTAATCTTTTATATGGATTGGATGAAAGATATTTTAACTAATGGTGGTATTGAATTGGGTGATTTTGGTATTGACCATGTGTTTTAATTGGTTAATTTGTTATATATATTGTTTGTATGTTGGTGATTAAGTTGTTTAACAGGTATGGGTTGGTATCCTGCTAATTGGATTGGTGCAAAATGCATATATGTTGGCCGTTAGAGGGAGTAGCGACAAACACTTTTCTACAAAGTCCTGGCCGCTACTCCCTCTAGCGGCCAGTGTGTGCTGCCCGCTGGAGGGAGTAGCGACCAGGACTTTGTAGAAAAGTGTTTGCCGCTACTCCCTCTAGCGGCCAACATACAGGCATTTGGCACCAACCCTTATGGCTATGTCTACTCAACAATAATATGCAAACATTCTGATTAAATGTACATGGAGAAACAAAACATGTCTAGTCCAGAAAAGTACAAACATTCCAACATTCTGATTAAATTACAAACATTTCAACATTTTGATTACAAAACAAACATTTCAACAGTCTGATTAAATTACATCTCCATAATCACTCAAGAACAAAAATACTTGTAAATTCCAAATAAACACATAACGAGACATTAATTATCTTTAGGTTCAGGAAGTCCTAACACCTTATAATGATTGCGCTTGTCATGGTTAGTTTAAATCCACATATTGCACATTTTCGGTGAGACTTACTACCCATAAATCTTTCAAGGGAACTTTTTAATCTTGATTGTCTTTTTCAACCCTTTGTCTGAGAAGCAATTGGCAAATACTCTTGTTCTTCCTCATCAACCTTATACTTCCTCATCATCATGATCGTGCAATCCCATATCATGAGCTGAATGCAATTCTGTGCGGTCATTATCATCGTCTAGTATGCCTGTCTCATCCGGGTCATGTTGATCAATAAGGGCTTTTCCCCATGCATTTTGTTGTAGTATTGCCTTGTAGCCTCTAACTGAGCAAGCAACTTTACTACTAGCTAACTCTTGAAAATCACTCATCAAATGATTATACCGCATTGATTGGTTTTTTTCAAAGTATGCACTCATTGGAGAAACCATTTCCTCTTCAACATTACTCCTACTAGTATCTCTTGTCCATTGAGGAACGATCATGTTTGCAGGTATTCGTGCAATACTCTTGAAGCTTAAGAATCTTAGTACGTGTCTGCAAATCTGACCAGAATGTGAGACCATTTGACAAGTACATGTTATCGACCCCCTGACAATTATTGACAACTTGTCGATATCTCTGACTATTTTCAATTGCATCTTCCCTGTACACTGCATAGACCTTTGCATCAATAATGCACAGCTCACTAACTTTTTTGATGTTATACTTAAAAGAATCCACGAGCTCTTTTTGAAAACGTCTAAACATCTCTTTTGTATAACATTCAGAAGCATGTACTTCCAACGATGTTCCTAAAACCAAACTACGTTTTCGATGCTTTGTTACATAATCAACCTTTCTCTCGCTGTTGAATTATTTTTCAATAGCCTTCTGAGTCTTGACGACAAAATCTTTCATGACTGTTGAAGCATTTACATAAGAATCAAAAAAATGATTCATACCTTCGCTTTTTCTGGTGGTTGTCATTCCTGCAACAAAATATCTCTTTGTGTATGCACTTATCCATTTCTCCTTCACATCATACAAACTTATGAGCCATTCATTTTGAGACAAATCATATTCTCTCATAAGTATTTCCCAACGTTCTTTAAACTTGCCGATGGAATATGAATTATACACACAGTTATTAAAATCATCTTTGAACGATGGGTGTTCCGCATAAACATGATGTAATTTTTCTAGAAATTTATTATTAATATGCCAAGAACACAATAAATGATGACTGGATTGGAGTACCCTACTAATAACATTGCTCATGGCTTTATCTTGGTCAGTGATGATGGTTACAGGAGCTTTGTAATCCATGGCTTCAAGCCACGTCTCTAAGACTCAACCGAAAGTGTCTTCTATCTCATCCCTTAACAATACAAATCCAAATAAAATAGAGTGATAATGGTGGTTGACCCCGGTAAATGGAACAAATGGCATATTATATGTAAGACCCCGAATTTTATGAAATGAAAGTATTCGATTTTCTTATAATTATTATTCTATTTAGTAAATGGTTAAATTGATAAAAGGTTAAAGTTAAGGGTGATATATGAAAAATTTTCAAAGTAAGCAAGTTGTCATAAAATACTCGGTGATAAAAGTACAGTAATATGCGTGATTGTATAGTAGCACACAGTATTGATTATTGATGCTTACGTGAGAAGTCACTCAGTTATACTCAATTATTGCTACAGTAATTGCTGCATAGTATCTCACATTATTAATTCAATTATTGTCACAATAATTTTATATTATTAAATCAATAATTGAGACGACAAAGTTATTCATATTATTATTTCTATTATTAACGATGTCTAGAAAGTTCTGTCAAGGAAAGGGGTTTGGTCACCTAATTGTGCGCCAATAGGGAGAAATCTTTATTGGAAAGCCCCCTATTTCCTGGGAATAATTTGGTTGTTAATATTGTGAGTTATAATATTAATGATGAATGTTATTAAAAATTGAATTTGAGTTCGGAGTTGAATTTGAAGACGCGGATGAGATATTTGAGTCCGAGACGATGAAATTAGTAAAAATAGACAACAAACACCAAAAATGCCGGGGTTGATTTTTTGCTCAAAAAGTTAACCGTTGACTTTTTCAGAAAAAGTCAAACTTCAAAAATTTCAAAGATGAAATTGTTGATAAAAATATTTCCATTGTGCTGGGATTATTAGTATTAGTGGAAATCGACATTTATTTCGATAATAGTTGTTTTTTGGATGATAAATTGACCAAACGGGTAATTAATCGGATAAATGAGCAATTAATTGATATTAGTTCACATGCAAATAACTATTTGTTCATATGCATGGAACTATTGGTTCACATGCATGTACTATTAGGGGAAGTTGTGCAAGATTGATAATACTTGAAGGACTAAATTAATAATTCGAGTCCCAAAACGTGCAATTATCGAAACTATATTTTCCTATAAATAGAAGCTTATTCTTCTTTCATTCTCACCAATTCACTAAGACTCACAAGAGCATTTATAGAGAGAGAAGCTATAGAGAGAAAGAAGAAGAGTATTCTGTTACTTCACTATTTCAGTATCCAGTCTTCTTCTAAGGTAAGAGGTATTATTTCTTTCGTACTCGTATGGGATATTATTTTCGTTCAATATTCATATGAAATAATATTTCTTCCATACTCTGTAGTATGTAAGTAATATTATTTTGTTTCGTATCCCTAATTCTACACTCATTTTGTTGAAGTATTGCTTCTATACTCCGTGAAATTAGTAGAATATCATTGATATTTGCGCTTCATCCAGTATCTTTTCATAAAAATATTATTCTGAGCATTCTTGATAATTATTGATCTTTTCATGTCAAAATACTATTCATGGAGTACTATTCACAAAGTACTATTCACGGGTACTATTCAAAAAGTACTAATCATGGGTACTATTCATGAAGTACTATTCACGGGATACTATTTACAAAGTACTATTCCTAAAGGACTATTTACGAAGTAGTATTCACCCGGATACTATTCACCCGGGGTACTATTCATGACAAGAATTGATTTCTTTTCGATCCAAATCATTTTGATAAAATATTATTCTTGAATTTTACTCCACAAAGCAGTATCATGTTGACAATTTGGATATTTTTAAAACTCTGGATAAATTTAAAGTCTTTAATATTTATCCTTGATTTCGTTTGATTAATGCTTATATCATTGTCATCATCCTCATGCTTATATTATGGTGAAAGTCATCTTTAGCTTACGTGCATAGATGGACTGCTGGTTGGTATAATTATGACCAGGGATCATTTGGTATAATCATAACCTGTAATGTTACAAGTGATGTGGATTATTGAGCTGAGTCTCATCAATAGTTGTTGGTATTATCATGACCATGGGTTCTCTTCGGCTAAGGGTGCAAAGATGAATTGTTGTTTGGCATGATCATGACCATTCATTAAGACTCACAAGAGCAATTATAGAGAGAGAAGCTATAGAGAGAAAGAAGAAGAGTATTCCACTACTTCACTATTTCAGTATCCAGTCTTCTTCTAAGGTAAGGAGTATTATTTCTTTCGTATTCGTACGGGATATTATTTTTGATCAATATTCATATGAAATAATATTTCTTCCATACTCTGTAGTATGTAAGTAATATTATTTTGTTTCGTATTCCTAATTCTACACTCATTTTGTTGAAGTATTGCTTCTATAATCCGTGAAATTAGTAGAATACCTTTGGTATTTGCGCTTCATCCAGTATCTTTTCATAGAAATATTATTCTGAGCATTCTTGATAATTTTTGATATTTTCAAGGGGTACTATTCACAAAATACTATTCACGGGTACTATTCAAAAAGTAATATTCATGGGTACTATTTAGAAAGTACTATTCATGGGATACTATTCACAAAATACTATTCTTGAAGTACTATTCACTCGGGTACTATTCACCCGGAGTACTATTCATGACAAAAATTAATTTCTTTTCGATCCAAATCATTTTGATAAAATATTTATCTTAAATTTTACTCCACAAAATAATATCATGTTGACAATTTGGATATTTTTAAAACTCTGGATAAATTTAAAGTCTTTAATATTTATCCTTGATTTTGTTTGATTAATGCTTATATCATTGTCATCATCCTCATGCTTATAATGTGGTGAAAGTTATCTTTGGCTTACGTGCATAGATGGACTGTTGGTTGGTATGATTATGACCAGGGATCATTCGGTATAATCATGACTTGTAATGTTACAAGTGATGTGGATTATTAAGTTGAGTTTCAGCGATAGTTGTTGGTATGATCATGACCATGGGTTCTCTTCGGCCAAGGGTGCAAACATAAATTATTGTTTGGCATGATCATGACCATTGATGAAAACACGAATATCCTTGGCTTGTAGTGCATGGATAATTCGTGGTCGTGATACTAATGAATATCCTTGGCCCGTAGTGCATGTATAATTCAGTGATGTAGATTATTTATTAAGCTGAGTCTCAGCGATAAAATTTATGATACACTTTTAATTCATAGAAGATAGTAGATATCATGCTCTACTTGACTCTTCTAATGGATTGCTTATTCCGCTGCAGTTGTTGATCTAAAACTTGTTGTCTATTGTATTCTATTAGTTGTTATACTGTTGAAGGCTAATGATAATTTATTCTGCATTATCTTAGTCATAATATTTCTTACTGGGCTAGTTGAGCTCACCCTTTTCTTTCACTGTTCTCTTCAGGAATTGAGAATATAGCTAGCTAGGACTAGTCAGAAAATGGAGTGACGGTCCAGATGGTTGCTTTAGTAGTCCTCACTATTCTATGAAGTAGCGTGATAATAAATGTAATGGGGACTCTATTTGAGTTTGAATACTGTCTAGAAGACAATATTCGTGTAAAAACTCTCAGCTACGCTTTTGTCGTATTGTATAAATTAAATTTGTATTTGAGTTATGTACCATGTATTTGGCGACTCAGAATGGGTGATGTATACCTATTTTGGGGGCGTCACATTATACCTATTTATCCTATACGTAGTGTCAAATGTAACCACGTCTCCAAAACGTTGATACATAAATCTTGATCGGGCGTCTACCCACAAGATACAAGCTATGCGATAGTCTTCACCTGATTTGACACGAAAGAAAAATTTACTCACACGACTAGAATCAAATTTTTTCAGATAATTAACTGCTGCTTGTGCATCATTTTCATTCTCCGAGTCACGCCTTAAATCCCTAACTACATTACGAACATCTTTGTCACTAAAACCTACAGTTTGCATTCCTCCACCCATTGTGCTCAAAACATTCATCATCCTACTTGGTCCAATGTGTCAATTAATTTTCTTGCTACTGGCGTAATATTTCTATGTCTCAATCAAATCTACTTTGCTAGGTGTCACTAACTGAGGATTGTGATCCAACTCAATAACCGAAATACGCCAGTTATCTTCTTTCTTACTGTGGACAACATACATTCTAACTTTGCATAGTGTTCGACTAATTGTGTCTCGTTGTCTTGTTTTCTTATCTTTATCACATTCATCATCTAATGAATTCTTTACAACAATTGGTCTACCAGATTTTTTACATACATATAACCTTGATGTCAAATCATTACTGTGGGCATGTTTACAACTCGTAGCAATCCTAATCTCAAATCCACTTTTTTGGGCATAGGATCTATAAAAAATTTCAACTTCTTTTAATTTAGAAAATAATTGATCAACATAAGGAACCATTACCTTTGTACTACTACTTTCACCATCATTAACATACTCCAATTCATTTCTACATTCTAAACTAGCAAAAGATTCAAAAGAGCTATATAAAAATATATTTGTAGCAGCCATGAAAGCCATTGATGAAGACTTACCAAAAATTTATCGCACAAACAAGTGATTTCAGAACTAGCAGATTCTTTCTGAAGCTGTATTTTTGCAGCTGTTTAGCATTTGGATGGGAATGGAGTAAAATGTTGGATCTCTACTGGAAGATAAGGTTAATTTGGCCGCTACTCTCTCTAGCGGCTGGGCCAAATTCAGTTACAGCCCACGATTTCCAAAATTTTCTCTGTTGGCCGCTAGAGGGAGTAGCGGCCAGTCAAAACGTTGTTGTTTTGACTGGCCGCTACTCCCTCTAGCAGCCAACAGAGAAAATTTTAGAAATAATTGCTGGCCGCTACTCCCTCTAGCGGCTAGGCCCTCATCTCAACCATTCAGTCTAATTTTGGAAGGCTTGGATGAACGTTAGTTTAAATAGTCCCCACAGCTAACTTATTCTATGGATCATTTCCCTATATATATATATATATATATATATATATATATATATATATATATATATATATATATATATAATCCTTCTAAAGTGAACCAATTTTGCGAACCAAAGACGGACTTAAAAAAAACACGCGGGTCGATAGAATTGGCTAGGTTGGGTGTCAAATGGGTTAGCTGATTTAAACCAAAAAACACCCATCTAAATTCATTTTATGCAACCTCTTTCTCTCTCTAACTCTTTTCTCTCAAAAAACACCCATCTAAATTCATTTTATGCAACCTCTTTCTCTCTCTAACTCTTCTGTCTCTCACTATGAATCAAAGCTCTGGCAATTTCCTACCGGCTTCGGCCAAATCGATAACTTTTCGGACAAATTAACACTCTAGTGTCTCTCTCTACGAAGTTAATGCTCCATAACTCTATTAAGTTTTAATTTAATTTTCCAGCGTAAGAAATTTACGGTTTAAAAGCTCAAAAATTGAAAAAGTAGTTTTCCTTTTCTATCGGTAGTTGATTACACCATTAAATCTCATTAATTTGTCAAAAATCGGTTCAATTTCTTCATTTTTCATCGGTTCTGTCACAATCTGCGGCTTTTATTTCAATTAGTAAGTACTGTTATGAGTAATTTATGAACTTTGTTTATAGTTTTGGTTTGGTTGTTTGCAGAAAGTTTATGGATTTATCATTTATTTACATATCTGGTTCTGGTTTGATAAAATTTAATAGAAAACAATACATTTTTTTTGGGAATTTAGTTAAGTTACTCCGATTATAGTAGCTTTCATGAAATGAAAGTTTTATCTTTTTTGAAAAATAAGATTATGTGTCTTGATTTTTTTTAGTTTTATAACTCAGAGCATCTAAGTGAAACTAATTTGAATGAAAATAGTGTTAATATGCCTAATTAAGATTGTAAATCATTGGGACTTCAATATGTTATTGAGAATATGTCTTTGAAATCTTAAAAGTCAAGACTGTAGATTAAACTTTTTTTCTTTTTGGTTTTATTTTTAAAAGGTTTTAGCATGATTGCTAAAGTGAATATGAGCTTCATGTTTATGTATCCAGATGATGTATATTTTGGAATATATGAAATGCAAATTGATAAAATAATGAAATGCAATGGATTTTTGTGACTTAAAAGTATGGTTTATAGACAACTGAGAATATCTATTTTGCATTTTTGAAGTATAACCTCACTTTGTGGACCTCTGATTTCGCTGAGGATGGAGTTGTTATTTAGCCATTATCTAAAATAAGAAATAAGAATTTTGGCTGATATTTTATTCAGGGTTTTGGAGGAATAAGGATATGGATATGAACTTGGCCCTCAACTGTAAATATTATTTAGTAAACATTATATGTAATAGAATCTTGGTTATTTGGCAAAATCCAGTGAAGTGAAATGTTTATATGCAGGCGACAACTTTAAAGGGGAAGTATCTAAATCAGCAGCAGAACCTGAGGTTAGAATATCACTTAATTTGTTGATGTTATCAAATTCTTCAACAAAGTCCTGCCCAGTAATAACTGATCGATATTTTTTACAGCAATAAGTCCCAGATCTGATGTTGGAGAACTTTGCTAAAGTGTCCATTTATGTTTATCAGATGCGGATTGTACGGGATATTATCAACATCTCATAATGAAAATTAATCTTCATGGGTCACAGTCTCACAGAGCATAACAGGATTTCGCTCTGCCTATTTTCTATTTCTACTGTAATTTTGTTTGTTGATTTTGTCATTACTTCCAGTTTAGCCACTTAAGGTTTTCCATATAGATCTTAATTATTCAAATGACAGATATAATATGTATTTCTTGTTTCTCTTTATTTAATGTCTCTTCTCTCTATTTTGTCATTTTTCCCCTTCTACTTATTGTGCCCCTTGGCTTGTGGTTTAAAGTAGTGTGGATCTTCTAGCCTATTGAACTGGTATCAGCGGCCTGCCTTCTCCTAGAGCGAGTTTTAAAACACAGTATAACTCTATGATTTGATGTATGCAACATGGATTTCAGCTTGAATTTTTTTCTCCTTGTAGTTTTTACTGAGACTAAAACATAACAATTAAAAGGTATGAAAAGTGTGTTACACATGGATTGGATGAAGTTGAACAACAATCCAGCTTATATACTAGGTCTTAAGGTCATTTGGGTCATTACCCAGAAAATGCTTAATACTACTCCTAGTTCTCCATTAGGCCATCCCTCAAAACAAATTTCTAAGATTTACAAGAAAGGGTTAGTTCTCACAGAACAGGCTTATGTTTTTCTTTCTGTTATTGATTAACGAGAAGACAGAACAACATGATGTATTACATCATTTTCTAATAAATTTATTATCACACAATATCAAGGTTCAACTATTAGACTACTACAAAAGTGAATTCTCAGCAGCATTTTTCTTTACTGATATACTTTGTTCACAATTGACTTTCCTTGTTAGCATATGGAAATATTGGCGATGTATCAAACTCTTTTATGAACGTCTTATTTTATTTCTAGAAATGAATAGAAGCAAGGTACAAACATGTAAGAAGATAATGAAATGATACTATAGCATTCTTAAAATCAACATCTCCTTTTGACCACGTTGTATAACAAAAAGAAATTAAATATCATCATTCATGAATATTTTTGTATACAAACTTCACCGGTTAAGATTCTTCCTAATCAAAGTAACTTTGCGGCAGGCAAAAATCTTCCTCCTGATTCAGAATTTCAGTGTCCTCGTCATCTGGCTCTTACAATTGCAAAAAGATGCAGGTGTATGAAAATATCAATTTTTGCACGTCTAAAATACAAAAAGTATGTTAATTCTTTGCAATGCATTGTAAATTAAATAAAATAAGATTCTCAAATATACAAAAATAAGTACACCTATTAAGTCAAACAATATTGACACAGGCAGATACATATGATGAGGGGTTCTTTACCAGCCGATAGCACATCAAATGAAATAAATGATCAGTGAAGACATTATTCATAAATGATTGAATTGTTTTTTAAAAAAAGAAGAAGATGAACATGGGAGAAGAAAGGGATAAGAAGAATAACAAATAGGAGGGAGAAGATCAAAAAGATCAAGGAGTTCTTCCTAAATTTTAAAAATATCATTAATCCCATAACTCAAAAATTAAATGAACTTCCAGTCTGGTAATTAATCCCACAAATTTTCAAGTAAAAACTAATAAAAGGAATATAAACTTTACTAATTTATGATAAAACACCAAACTACCATATACTACTATAGCTCACTGCACACACCAAGATTCTTACTCCCAAATTTTTAATTTTTGAATTATATAGACTCATTAAATTAGTATTGAAAAATAATAGCTAATATTTCTCACCAGCTGTTATCAACAAGATTAATATGTCACATTTATTTTGAGCTATATAAACAGTACTAAGTTAATATTTGGGTTTTGGTCCTATAGGATTTGTAGTTTCTAGTGGTGAAAATGGTGGGAATACTAAGTTCTTCAGGTGGTTTATATAGTTGCGTCTCAGCTAACAGGGAGGAGACGACATTAATTAATAAAATAAAAAACCTCTAGAACACACATCTATAGAATAAGGTGGTACCCAACAATGGCCTTAACATGCACGATCCCTACCCGTCCTCTAGAATGCATGATTTAACATGGTAGATTTTGTAATTTAACTCTTACCTAAGTCAAATCTTGTCTAGTATCTGATATATACACTACAGCCTTTTATTGGATGTCTTTTCTTATACAATCATCTTTGTGGCCAACGTCTAGAAAGTACACAAGATATGGTCTTTCATTATTCCTCTACAAAAGCCTCCCCACCCCCACCCCCCACCCCCCCACCCCCCCACCCCCCCACCCCCCCCAAAAAAAAGCATCAGTGAAGACATTGTTCATAAACGATTTAATTGTTTCAAAAAAAAACAAAGAAGAAAAAATAAATAGAAGATGAATAGGGGAGAAGAATAACAAATAGAAGGAAGAAGATCAAAAAGATTAAGTAGTTCTTCCTAAATAAGTAGAGATTTGTTTTATCCCAATTAATTGAAAGAAATTTCTGGTTATATACAGAAGATATGGCAGGACATAATAATATACAGTGTTTGGTAGCTTTTCCATCATGAGCAACAACAATAAGAACACAAAACACGCACTGCTTTCTTTCTCTTTCACTTCCAACCCAACCAACATAAGACAAAAGCTTAAGAAAAGGAAAACTACCTTCTCAATTTTGAACTTTTAAACCCTAAATTTCTTATGCTAGAAAATTAAATTAAAACTCATTACCTTCTTAGAGAGAGACGCTAGAGTGTCGATTTGGTCGGAGCCGGTACGAAATTTCCAGAGCTTTGCTTCATACTGAGAGAGAGAAAGAGTTAGAGAGAGAAAAAGGTTGTATAAAAGGAATTTAGATGGGTTTTTTTGGTTTAAATCAGCTGACCCATTTGACACCCAACCCAGCCATTCTAGCAACCTGCGTGTTTTTTTAAGTTTATCTTTGGTTCTCAAAATTAGTTCGCTTTAGAAGGATTCTGTATATATATATATATATATATATATATATATATATATATATATATATATATATATATATATATATATATATATATATATATATATATATATATATATATATATATATATATATATATATATATATATTAAAGCAGATAAAAGCTTCAGATCGGAAAAGATCTTACAGTGTGTAGTGAGAAAGGCTTTAAACTTCTTTTGAAGCTTGAAAACTCAGTTTCCACTGGTTAAAACTTGATATGTTGTAATATATATGTATACAAGTGTTTACAAAGAAGAATATCAAAGTTTGGAACACTATAAGAAGGGTTAAGAGTTGAAATGAGCGGAATTCCCTCTATTTCTTCTTTTCTTTTTCTCTTTTTATGGCTGATGGGGGGGTCTATTTATAGACCAAAATAGTAGCGGGTCTACCCACGACAGCCGCGGGTCTACTTGTAACTGACCCGGGTGGGCCCTGCCCCATGGGTCCCGTTGTCTCGAAGTACATGCACTCGAACCAATACGTTGTCTGCTCGAACCTTCATAACTTTTAATCTGGGAGTACGATGGAGGCATGCTATACCTTTTTGGAAAGCCCTTTCTGAGAGCTTCACAATGACATTAGATTTGACCTTTTTCAAATCTAGGAAGATGGGTCCATGACCAGATCTTCGAGTCTTCGCAGTCCATCCATTGAGCTGTCTTGTGCTTTTTTCACTCGGGATTGATGTTATGATTCTGCATGACCTTCATAGTAGTGATTTGATGTTGAGTTGGCAAAATTTCTATTTTCCCCCTCTAGGTTGTGTCCGGGTTAGAGGTTTAATTGCTGCCAACTTTTCTTTTACTTAGGGTTGATCTCCAAGGTTAATTTTATGTTCTACAGGGATGCCTCCGTGGTTAGATTTGATGCTGTGGTCCTCCAGAGTTACCTCTAGAGTGTGAAAAAGGCGTTTTTGCCCTCATGCATAGTTACTAACAGGAAAATAAAATTTTGAGTGTCTACAGATGCCCCTCTTTATCATGTTTATGCAATGCAATGGCATGAACATGATAAAGATTAATAGACACTTGAAATATGACAAGGTATATTTAATGATGCAAATCGTAATGCAATGAATGTTTAAATGCTTTCGCAAATCGCATTTTGCAAATCGTATTTCACGCTTCGCACTTCGCATTTGGCCAATCGCACTTCGCACTTCGCAACTCGCATATCGCACCTCACACATCGCAAATCGCACTTTACACATCACAAATCTCTTTACCATTACCGGTTATTGTTGATGCATATGCTGGTGTTGACTCCAACGGTTTGATTTCTATCAGTGTTGCCGATGCTTGTTTGATGAAGATAAACTGAGACATTTTTTACATCTTTGTTGGGGATGATTTTCTGAAATCACCGGACCTTCCCGATGTATACGTTGTTAGTTTATAATGGTGCCTACCCTGCTGGTAGTTAACAACGGTGCCTACCCTACTGGTAGTTGACAACAGTGCCTACTGTGACACCCCCAAATCCCCGGTACTTCATTTCCTCAGGATTTGGTGTTCACTTTATAAAAAAACATTCATATCTAATTACCCAATCATAATAAAATTGAATAATAAACCTTCACATAAAGGATTACATTAATAAAAATCTCCCAGGTTATCTAACCGTTACATACAATCATTCAAATGCGGAAAATAAATAAACTTCATTACAATCATTCAAACTAAAGTCTGATAACAAAATATCAAAAATGATTACAAGTCTTCAGTACTTGTTCATCTTTCCCTTTCCCTTACTGGTGCTAGGTACGTCGACCTTCTCAACTTTAGTTGTAATATTTATATAAGCAAGAGTGAGCAAACAAAGCTCACTTGAAATGAAAGTGAATAAAACTTTACAACAATTGCCAAATAATAGGCTCAATAGAACTGAACAATATGTTCTACTAACATTCTGAAATACATAACTGAGGGTCTAATGACCACGAACCATGTCCACTATTATAAGTACTCTTTCAACTTAAACTTTAACAGTCATAAGACTATAAGGACTCCACGTACTTAGGGGGATCAACCCTTCGTACAATGTATTGTGCACAAATATTTCAACGCTAAGCGTAAACCCCTAATAATAGGGTTGTTCATCTCAGTATTTAGAGCACATGTGACACCCCCAAATCCCGGTACGTCATTACCTCAAGATTTGGTGTTCACTTAATCAAAACATTCATATCTAACTACCCAATCATAATATAATTGAATAAATAAACCTGCCCATACAGGATTACATAAAATAAAATCTCCCAGGTTATCTAACCTTTACAAAAATCATTCATGCGAAAAATTAAATAAACTTCATTACAATCTTTAAACCAAAGTCTGATAATAAAACTATCAAAACTATTACAAGTCTTCAGTACTTGTTTATCTTTCCCTTTCCCTTACTGGTGCTAGGTACGTCACCCTTTTCAGCTTTAGCTGTAAGAAATTTTACAGGCAAGAGTGAGCAAACAAGGCTCACCTGGAATAACAATAAATAAAAGTTTAACCTTTACATCACTTGCCATATACTAGGCTTAATAGAACTGAACAATACGTTCTATTAACATTCAAAAAATCATAACATTCACTGAGGGTCTAATGACCACGAACCGTGTCTACAGTTATAAGTAATCTTTCAACTTTAACTCTAACAGTCATACGACTATAAGGACTCAAAGGTACTTAGGGGGATCAATCCTTCGTACATGCATTGTATACAAATATTTCAGCACAAAGTATAAAACTAAGTGCAACCCCTAATAATAAGGTTGTTCATCTCAGTATTTAGAGTACAAGTCCGCACCAAAGTCAGTTTGGTTTGGATACACTTCAATATAATTTGAAATTCAACGGACATCAACTAAGGATTAGTTGAATAAAAGATAATAACACTATGTTACTGAATAATCATAACTGAATAAACATTTCGTTCTGAGTTCATGCTTTAGGAATAATCTAATAGCATAACAATGAAATAATTTATCATACCTTGCTTTGAACAACATTAAGCTAAGGTTACATCTTAGAATTTAATATTAAACATGCATAAGAAATAAGAAATAATAACTTTGAACGGTAAATTGTTCAACAGAATAAAGATATTTGCATGCTAATATAACAAGTTTAGATTTAGGAAAAACTTGCATAATCATAACAAACTAACTCAACGAAGGTATGAAGTTAGAAGATTTACTCAATATAAACAATAGATTTAGAAATTTGCATAACGAAGATTTAGGATAAGAAAACTTGCTTAACTATTATAAAAGTAGATTTAAAGAACTTGCATGCCAATAAATCGTTAAACAAGAGATTAGAAATAGAGAATTTGCATAAGTATAAAATAACAGTGAAAAGTAACCTTGCTGAATAATAAAGTATCAAAGATTAGGGAACTTGCCTCGTGCGTAGGTTAAACAATCACTACTCACGTTCTCCCCAAGTCCTACACATACCATATGTATTGACAATACACATTAGTTACACCATCATTACCTTCATGAGTTGCTTTCTTACTTTTAGTATAGCTACTAACTAAGTGTAAGTTTAAACTACATTGCATCTTTTCATGAACATTACTTTTTAGCTTTATTACAACTACTTAAGTGATCATGTCATTGCACCACATACACATTAACAACTTGATACAACATCCTATTACATGTCCAACATTTTATCATTAGGTTATACTAATACTCAAAGGATTGCACTTGCATTCGCGCATCCTGACGCCCTCCGATTGGCTCCAAATACATAACAGTCCTAAAGATGGCCATTTTAACCCTTCATAACGATTTCAAATTGAAAACCTTAAAGAATAAAAGTAATAGGCCTATTCGTCCTCTTTTTGAATCATCTTGAATCACCTCAATCGGAGTTTGTATGAAAATGTTATGGCCATTTTACTACAAGAGGTTAAAACTGTCCGACCCAGACCACTTTTCCAGTGCTGGGGCGCGAGACAGTGGCGCTGGGGCGCGAATTCCAGCGCTGGGGCATGAACTTCTTACCTATTTTTGGCGCTGAGGTGCGAGACTTGACACTGGAGCGTGGATTTTGGCGCTGGGACGCCGACACTCACAGAAACCAAACCAAGAACAGAGCAAAGCTACTGTCTTAATTCTTAACAACAATTAACACCAATTAACATGTATAACTTCACGTAACTTACACATAAATGCTAACAATCATCCATATACCAATTATTAACAATTTTAACAACGATTTTAGAAAACTTAATCCTTGCAACCATATTTTTAAAACTCAAATGTCCATTGTTGATATATAAAATACAGTGAACTGAAGTTCCACTGTTACCACCCAAATTGATTTCTTTGTAGTATGTTATCTTACACTCATACCTAAGTAACAAACATGACATTAAATTTCACAATTAGCATACACGAATTTTTGTTATCATGCAAAAAATATATTCGTATATATATTTTTCACTGTAAAAACCAAGTTGTCTTTCTCAATGGTAATTTAGCATACAACACATACACACACACACACACACACACACACACACACATATATATATATATATATATATATATATATATATATATATATATATATATATATATATATGCTAGCTATAACAATTACAATCACACATATTATCATAACCGATTCTAGAACATGGTTTACAAGAATTTTGTAAAACTTATACACAGTGATTCTTAAGAAACAGAGAACACAGAGACATATATGGGTATCTAATATTAAGGTTTGTTGCTTAAGAATCTTTGTTAAAAGAACTCGCTTTGAAAATCACGTTTTCTCTCAAACTCTCTCAAAACTCTGAAACTTTTCTCTCTGAAAACCTTTTTCTGAACTTGTTCTTAGACTTAAACCACATACAATATACGTAATATTAAACTAAACCAACGCTTACCTTTGAAACGTAAAAAAAACTGAAACTATAATAAATAATGCTAATAAGTTATCGGTTTCCATATATATATATATATATATATATATATATATATATATATATATATATAAAATTTATTTAGTTAATTATTTAAATTCAAAAGGAATCCAAAAGCTATAAGGTTTTGTTTGGTAAACCATTTAAAAATTAAAGGATTAATATACTTAAACCTTGTTTCGTAAAACTAAATTAAAATTATTTTAATTTATTTTAATAACTCTTTATAACATAGTTATTTGTCACACTTTATTTAATAACAATTTATTAAATAATTCACTTAATCACATAACTCAATCCACATAACACATTAATTATTTAACAAATAAATAATTAACTAAATCAAATCAATCAAATTGAACAATTATTTATCCAATAATAAACACGTCCAATAAATATTTATATAAATCAATAATATTAATAATTTACATTTAAAAAATCTGAAATGTTACAGCACGAGTCCGCACCAAAGTAAGTTTAGTTTGGATGCGTTTCAAGGAAATTTAGAATTCAACGGTCATCAACTAAGGATTAGTTGAATGAAAGGAAATAACACTATGTTACGGAATAAACCATAATTGAATCAACATGGTGTACTGAGTTCATGCTTTAGGAATAATCTAATAGCATAAGTACCGAATAATATAACCTACCTTGCCTTGAACAACATTAAGCTAAGGTTAAAATCTTAGAATTGAATATTAAGCATGCATAATAAGTAATAACTTGAGCGATAAACTTGTTCATCAGAATAAAGATACTTGCATGTTAAAAATAACAAGTTTAGGTTTAGAAAAACTTGCACATTCATAATAATAGAACTAGCTCAACAAAAGTGTTGAATTAGAAAACTTGCATAATTGTAATCGAACTAGAAACAATAACTTGTTCAACGAAACAAGTTAACAACAAGAATAATTTGATCAATATAATCGAGATAAAATAAGTAAACTTGCACAATGAAAATAAACTTGTACAATGAAGTTTTAGGTTTGGAAGACTTGCTCAATGAAAGTAATTTACTCAACAAATTGTAGAGTTAGGAAAACTTGCAAAAATCGTAATTTGACTAGCTCAACAAAAATGTGGAGATAGAAAACTTGCCTTGCCCGTAGATTAAACCGTTATAATCCAAATCATAATTATCCTATATACATGTCATCATGACATAATCAGTTATTATCAACACTTTATATCTCTACATCATGTATGCTTTGATTCTAAATCACATAATTAAATTCTATCAATTAAGAATAATAACAACACTCGTTAGTTGGTAATTCCATGCTCACTCATAGTACTATCATACTACAATAACAGAAACACATGTTTAACATTCATCATATAGCATTACATTAACAATTATAGACTTTTGTGCAAGGCAAAAAAGTTGTTTCTGAACTTTCTGCTAAGTGGCGCCGCGGCGCCACAGTTTGTACTGTGGGTCGCGTTGTGGCGCGCCTATGGTGCTACGGAGCGAGGACCATGTGAGACAGCGGCGCTGCGGCACGAGATAGGCGCTATCCTTGGCGTTGCGGCGCGAGAGTTGGGGCTGAGGTGCTGACTTTCGCGCTGAGGCTCCAAACTCACAGAATACAACACAAAGAACAAACAAAGCTACTGTATCCTATTTTCTAACACCAATTAACATGTATAATTCATATAACTACACATAAACATTAATAATCATACATATACTAGTTATCAACAACTAAACAACGATTTTAGAAAACTTAAATCTTTGAAAACACTGTTTTAAAACAAAAACTCCATTGTTAACATTGTTTAACAAGTTTTAACACTGTAATACCAATAATAATCAAATTTGATTACTTTAAACTACGATTCTCTGAAATTCATACCCAATTAACATACCTGACGTTCAATTTTGTAATTAGCATACAATCACATACTAATTTTGTTATCATGCAAAACAGACGTTCATACATATATATTCACTGTAAAAACTATTTCCATCTTATAAACGTAAATTATCATACAATTCTTTATCTAACACTAGTTATAATCCTCATAATCACATACAATCACTATAATTCAATTGTATAACAGCAATTACAGAAATTATACCACAAACGCAGTGAATTTTAAGAACACCGAGACTAAGGAATTATAGTATAAAATATATATGTTAAGATTATAAAACATACCTTTTGTTACTTTGAAACTACTTGTTAATCACTGATAATAGCTAGAAGTCAGAACTTGCTTTGGAAATCACAGCCTTTTCTCTCTCAAACTCTCTGTCAAATTTCTTTTCTTTTCCTTCTTAGGTTCAGTCTTAGCTAATAACTGATAAAAGTATACAAAAAAATAAAACTGATATGGCAATAATAAGCCTACTTATTATATCAGTTATAAAGTTATAACGTATATGTTATAAATCTATATTTTATTTATATATTATTTATTTAGTTTATTTTATTAATAATTTAAATTTCAAAAATCCAAAAGGCATAGGCTTTGTTTGGCAAAAACTATTTAAAAGTTAAACACTTAATACCATTAAGTCTTGTTTGGCAAAAATCAAATTAAACTTCTTTAATTTATTTTAATAACTCCTTATAATATAGTTATTTGTCACACCCTATTTAATTAAGTTTTCATACTTAAACCAAACCAAATCAAATTGAATAATTATTTATTCAACAATAAACACATCCATTAAATACTTATATAATTCAATAAATATTTAATATTACAATTTAAAATTTTGGAATGTTGCACCTACCGTACTGGTAGTTAACAAAGGTGTCTACCCTGCTGGTAGTTGACAACGGTTGATCACTGGACTGTTTCAATGCCTACTCGAACGGTAATTTTCAACAGTGAAATTTTTTCTCAAGTCTGGGCATTTAATGTGTATGCATATTTAACTCTACTGAGGATGTATGCTAAACTTTTTAATGGAGATGTGCGCTGATATATCCCGGTTGCACACGTGCAGACCATACATGATGTGATGATCTTAAGAGTCTATTGTCCTAGGTTGATGCACATGCTTAATTGACTTGACTAGATGTAGAAACATACCTCACCCTTTCTGATGCGATTTGGAGTTTCTTTTAGTTGTTGGGTGCTTGTGCCCCATTTCCTTGTGCTTTTTATTCACGACCCAGCTGGACTGATGATCTAGGTGCCTTCCTGGAGGGTGCGGCCTGTTCTTTCACTGCCCAAATTTAAACTTCGATGTAGAGGCCTCGACTTGTGAGGACTTGGCGCAGGTTGACAAGTTTGATGGTGTAGATTTCATTCGCTAGACCTTTAGTCGTTGGGGTCCTGCTTTCGAGTTAAAGACTCTCTTGAGAATTTTTCCTTCTTTTTTTTTGTGGCAAACCATGATTTTTTTCAGGAGTTATCCTCTTTCCTTTGATGAGAGTCTTCATCCCACCTTAGACTCCTTCCATTTCCTGGAATCAGAAAATGCCCCAGTCCTTTCACGTATATTTGTCAGAGATTCATATAAGAAACTCTCTTTGTTGACCAAGTCGCGAGTGAGTAATATCCTGCATATCAAAAAAACAAAAATGACTCCTAAACCTGATGGCTTTAGGGCACTAGGTGTTAAAACACCCCTTTGGGTTTACTTGCTCGAGTAATAAAGGCCACATTTTGAGATAAGTCAGGCGGTCACTCTATTTGCTTCTTTGCCTGAGCTTGTGCAAGATTCGTTTTTATAGGCTTAAATTACCCAGGTAGCGAGCGTTGGGCTGGTAACTCCTAAACCAGATTGCTTTAGGGTACCAGGTGTGAAGACACCCCTCAGGACTTAATTACTCGAGTAACCTAGACCATAATTCAGATATGCTCAGGTCTCGCCTTCTTCTTCCTCGTAATGCTCGTTTTCTTAGGCGCTAAGTTACCCATGTAACGAGTGTTGGGCCGATGACTCCCAAACCAGATGGCTTTAGGGCACCAGGTGTAATGACACCCCTCATGCTTAATAACTCAAGTAACTCAGGCCACAATTCTAGACATTAGGTTGGCGACTTATCTTTTATCTTTTCATTAATTGCCATTATTTTTGCCATAGCTTAATACCCCACAACTATGAATCAGGGCAATCACAAAGTGCAGACATGCATATGAGGTCAAGTCTGTTCCAAAAGAACTTTGAACTAGGATGTCATGCTTAATCAAAAGGGTTGAATAGTCTTAATTCTCTAATCGTTCCCATGATTCTGGCTCCACTGATGCTAATGTATGTAACTAAAGGAATGAAAGAGTCGTACCTCACATATAGGTTAAGGAAACTTTGATTGGAAAAGACAAAATGATCGTACCAGATCACCAATGAGATGATATGAAGGTCCCTTTGATAATGATGGACCATATTGATGGTGCAGACTGGTGCATTTTCCTTGTTAAGATGGTTGAATGAATGCCCCAGTTGCTTTGACAGATGGGATGATAAGATGCCGAGATTTCAAAAGTTTTTTACCTGTGGACCCATATGGTGAACATATAGTGTGTAACATTCCAGAATTTTAAAATGTAATATTAAATATTTATTGATTTATATAAGTATTTAATGGATATGTTTATTGTTGAATAAATAATTGTTCAATTTGAGTTTATGGGGTGCAATTATTTATTTGTTAAATAAATAATTAAATATTAAATAATAAATATTTATAATATTAAATATTTATTGAATTATATGGCAAATTGAGTTGATATGATTTAGCTATTTATTTGTTGAATAAATAATTAAGGAGATAAGAAAATAAATTATTATGAGATCATATAATAAATTAATTTAATAAGTAAGCTAGAGAGCTTACAGTGATTTAAATAAATTATAATATTTTAAATGGGAAATTATAATTTAAAATATTAGTTGGTTAAATAAAATTATAATTATAAAAGAAATTTTAATTATGTGATAATGATTTATGTGTTAAAGTAATTTAATAGATTAATGTTTTAATTGATTTATTACTTTAATAAAGGAGTTACTAAAATAAATTAAAAGAGTTTAATTTAGTTTTTGCCAAACAAGTCTTATTGCATATTAAGTCTTTAATCTAATAGTGTTTTATCAAACAAGGCATAAGGATTAATCCATTTATTTTAAATCAATTTACCAAACAAGGTGTAAGGATTAAAGGGTTATTTTTATTAGCTTAACCAAACAAGCCTTATGTCTTTTAATTTTCAAATAAAAACTTAACTGATATAATTATATCAGTACTTATATTATATCATTAATATATATTATTACTATATACGTTATATTTTTTTTACGTAAACAAGAGTTGGGAGAAGAGAGAAGAAGAAGAAGAGCAGAGAAAATTGAGAGAACTCTAGAGAAAATTGAGAGAAATTCTAACAGGTTTGAGAAAGGAATTGGAGAAAAGCTTGATAATCAAAAGGAGAACTATCATCTTCATAATCCAAAGTAGGAGCTCAATCTCTTTTTCTAAAAAGTTTAATGTTTTCTTCTTCCCAAAAAGTTCTCTGTAAAATATTTTGTAGTATGAATTGTTGATATACATGTATAACTTGGTATGATAGTTGATTATATGGTTATTTCATGAGTTTATGTATGATTAGAGATAATTTAATTCATGTATATATGTGTTTTGTGGAAGAAAGTATATCACAGTGTTCATATGAATATATATATATATATATATATATATATATATATATATATATATATATATATATGAATATGGCTATTTTAAAATAGAAATTAAGTTTTAATTATTGTTAAATTGATAAATTGATTGTTAGAATTGATAGAGTATGTAAAATCATAATCATGATGCTTTGAAATTTCTGTTTTGATTGAATAACAAAATCGCAGTGTTGATTTTCATGGAAAAATATCAAAAATAGAGTTTTTGCCAAAAACATTGAAATTGGGTGTTGTATAATTGATGTTTATGCTAATTGATAGATAGAAACATGTTAGGAGTACTCACAATATGTTTATATGAAGTCTATATGTAATTTACATGATAATCAGTCTATTAGATTCGAGATTTTAGGCAAATTTGGGTTTTTCTTGTACTGTTACCGAAGCTGTCAGTCGAAACTGCAGTATCGCGCCGCGGCGCGGCTTCAGCAGTACATTAGTGGCGTCGCAGCGCCATGACCACGTCGCAGCACGACCCACAGTACAAACTGTGGAGCCGCAGCGCCAGCTCAGCGCCGCAGCGCGAGTTAGCAGAATGGTCTGACAGTGTACTTTTTGTACACGAAATTTTAAGAAATATTATGTGATAATAATAGGACTGTAAAATATTGATTTTTAATGTTTCTATGCTATGAATAAATATGTAATTACATATTAACTTGTGTTATAATTGATTATGTGATTATATAATCAAACCCAAATGATGAACGTACTTAGTTATGTTTGTAAAGTGTTAATGGCTAACTATGTCATGATGACATATGTTTATAGGATATTGTGATTCGTATTGATTCGGTTTAGCCTACGAGCAAGGCAAGTTTTCTAACTCTATTTATAATTGAGAAAGTTCTTTAATTCTACTTTTATAATTGAGCAAGTCTTCTAACTCCATACTTTCATTGAGTTAGTTTGTCATGTTTAAGCAAGTTCTCTAACTCAAAACTTCATTGTGCGAGTTTAATTTCATTTAGTACATTGTTGTTTTCAATTCGGTTACCTTATAATGATGCAAACAATCTAAACTTTGGTTTGATGTTGGACAAGTTATTCTTGTATTTCACTTATTGTTTAGTGTGCATAACTAAATTACTATGCATGTTTAGCATTATATTCTAATTAACCTTGGCTTAGTATTGTTCAAGCAAGGCATGTATAGTTATTCAAATTGTATGCTATTAGATTATCTCTAATGCATGATTTTAGTTTACTATGATTGATTCAATCACTATTATTCTATAGTATAGTGTTATTGGTCTTATTCAACTACTCCTTAGTTGATGTTCGTTAAATTCTAAATTTTCTTGAAAGCTTATCCAAACCAGACTTACTTTGGTGCGGACTTGTATTCTAAATACTAAGATGAACAACTCTTTTAATAGAGGTTTACGCTTAGCGTTGAAATGGTTGTGCACAATACATTGTACAGAGGGTTGATCCCCCTAAGTACGTGGAGTCCTTATAGTCTTATGACTGTTAAAGTTTAAGTTGAAATATTACTTATAACTGTGGACATGATTCGTGGTCATTAAACCCTCAGTAAATGTTAAAGTTTTCAAAAAGTTAATAAAATATATTGTTCAATTCTATTGAGCCTGATGTTGGCAATTGATGTAAAAGTTTAATGATTTACTTATTGTTATTTCAAGTGGGCCTTGTTTGCTCACTCTTGCCTGTAAAATTTCTTACAGCTAAAGTTAAAACTGGTGACGTACCGAGCACTAGTAATGGAAAAGGAAAGATGAATAAATGCTGAAGATTTGTAATAGTTTGATAGTTTATTTTTAGAATTTGGTTTAATGATTGTAATGAAGTTATTTAATTATCCGCATTTGAATGATTGTTGTTAAAGGTTAGATAACCTGGGAGATGTTTATTTAAATTTAATCCTGTATGGGCAGGTTTTCTTTTCTTTTACTATTCAAGTATATTATGAATGGATAGTTAGAAATTAATATTTTGATTACGTGAGCACCAAATCTTGTGGAAATGAAGTACCAAGATTTGGGGGTGTCACAGGTTGGTATCAAATCTTTAGGTTATGAACCTTAGGTGGGGGGAAAAAGCCTTAGGAAGTAACCTTTGAAAAGATAGTGGAGATAACTCTTATCGAGTTTTAAGAAAGAAGTAATAAAACACTTATGTGCTTATGTGTTTATAACTTATGTGCTCGTGAGTGTCGAGTAGAATGATTAATAATTAAAACTTTAAAACTTTGTTGTCAGGATGACTAATGTTGGAGAATCCAGTCAGGCTAGAGAAGAGGGGCCTCAAATGCCTTTAGAGGAGGAGCCTCGCGACATTCAGATAGTTTGGGAACAACTACTGCCATGGGAGTCAGCCCCGTTGGTCACAGTAGTTGATGATGAGGATGATGAACAGACGAGGAGGATCCCGTTGAGTTACCACAGGAGGATGAGGATGACGAGGACGAGGAGGAAAGGATTCCATTTAACTCGATAGCTGGCCGTATATACGATGAGGTGCATGACCGTAACGTGGAGCTTCAAGATACAGTTGAGGAGTTGCAGGAGATAGTAGCTGAACAACAGACTGCAATGACACAAAAAGACGGCGAAATCCAGGATCGTGAGGAACGACTGACAAACGCCGAGGAGAAATTAATACAGACTGAAGGAGTGAAAGAACAATTGATCGAGATGGTTACTGAACTGAAGAGCAAGCTGAGAGAAGAAGCTGCTAAGAGAGCAAGAGCTGAAGATGCATACGAGGAAGCTTATCAACGAACCAGATTAGCAACAAGAGACACGCAGGCAAAGAGGATGAAGATGGAAGAGATGGATAAAGTATTTAACACTGCAATTAATCGAGCTCAAGATCGGGTCATGGGATATCCGATTCAGTTCGAGACGCTGCCATCATTCGTGTTAGATCGCAGAACAATGTTTCGAGTCGTGGAGGAAGAACGTGATAGGGCTAAGAAGTACCTTAATAGATCATCGTAGAAAATGTGTCGGTAATGTACGTAATAAGTATTAAATAATGTGTAAATCCCTAGTGTTAAGTAACCATAGGATATGATAATAATGATGTTGTCCTGAAACTTTTGTAGTTCAGGGAAGTAATGTAAATAGCAGTGATGCTATTGTATTATGTTTTCGAAAAGATTATGAATCAATAAAAGTTGTTACCTTATTCAAAGTGTTATGTGTTATGTGGTTATTTCTTTCGGAGGCAAGTTAAGTAGAAATTTCTTAAAAGAATTGAATAAAAATCTAATGAATGTATTTTTAACAGAAAATGCCTCCCAGACGTCAACCAACACGACAGAGAACCACTAAAGGAACTAACAATAACGACAATGTGGATGCGAATCCCGTTCAATAACTAGTGACACTATTGACAGGAGCGTTGCAAAATCAACCTCAAAACCAAGGCACAACGTTTAAGGATTTCAAGGCGGTTGGACCACTTGAATTCCGTGGGTCCATGAATCCAGTCGAAGCACAGACCTGGGTTATGGAGATAGAAAAAGTATTCGATGTCGCTCGGGTAGGGGATGATCAGAAGACTGCTTTCGCAACGTTCATGTTGAAAGCAGAAGCTAGTTATTGGTGGCAGGCCAATAAAACTCGTGAAGGGCCAGGAGTGATGACCTGGGATAGGTTCAAGGAGTTGTTCTTCGAGACCTATTTTCCAGAGAGTTCGAAGAGTCAGCTAGAAGTACAATTTCTGGAACTGAAGCAAGGGACGATGACGGTGTCTGAGTATAATGCGAAATTCAACGAATTGGCGAGGTTTGCGCCATATCAAGTCAGCACAGACGAGCGTAAGGCGAAGAGATTTGAACAGGGACTGAAGCCCTGGCTGTACAGTAGGGTCTCTCTGTTCCAGTTGAAGACATTTGTAGCAGTGATGGAGAAAGCAGTACTCGCTGAAGGTGGAGGCGAGGCAGTGACAAAGTTCAACCAGGAACAAAAGAAGAAGAAGAATGAGAATGAGAATGAGACTAAGAATGGGAGTAGTAGCAGTGGAAACAACAACAACAACAACAACAACAACAACAACAACAACAACAACTTGAAGAGGAAGTGGAATGGGAGTATGGGTACTAGAAATTAGCAAGGTAACCATTAAAACAAAAAGTTTGAAGCATGTGCGACATGTGGGAAGTTTCACAAGGGTGCGTGCTTGATAGGGAAACGAGTTTGCTACAATTGTGGCCAAGAGGGTCACATCGCCCCAAATTGCACTCAACCGAAGAAGAATGCGTGCTTCACATGCGGATCCAAGGATCACTTTGCTTGTGAATGCCCTAAGAAGAAGGAAGGAGTGACAACCAGAAGCAATGGAGGTAACAATGGAAGTACATGGGCCATTGCAGGACCTGCAGCATCAAACAAACCCACAGCAAGAACCTTCAACATGACTGTACAAGATGTTGTGCAATCAAAAGATGTGTTGTCAGGTATTATCCCAATCAATGATATTGATGCATATGTATTATTTGATTCGGGTGCTACTTGCTCGTTTATATCTGATGAGTTTGCTAAAAGGTTAGAATTGCCTAGAGAAGAACTGAATTTTCCTTTGAACATAGAAATTGCGAATACAGAAATAATCCCTGTTAGATTCGTATACAAGAACTGTAGGGTGAACATTAAGGAGAATATCTTGTTGGTAGATTTGATTCCAATTAGACTCGGGAATTTGATGTAATTTTGGGAATGAATTGGTTGTTCAAATACGGAGCGGTAATTGACTGCCAAAAAAAGTGTGTAAACCTTATGACTCCGTTAAAGGTAGTATTTTATGGTAGCAAGTCGCTTAGACAAATGAAATGTCTAACGACTATGCAGGCCAAGAAATTGTTGAGTCAAGGTTGTGTGGGCTATTTAGCTTACATAGTCGATACTCAGAGGAAGGGTGTGAAAATAGAAGAAATACCAGTAGTGAGGGAATTCAAAGACGTGTTTCCAGAGGAATTGCCAGGACTTCCGCCTGACAGAGAAATTGAGTTCGTGATCGACTTAGCGCCGGGAACAACACCAATATCGAAGGCCCCGTACGGAATGGCTCTGGTGGAAATGAAGGAACTGATGGTACAGTTGCAAGAGCTGCTAGACAAGAAATATATTCAACCAAGCGTATCGCCGTGGGGAGCGCCAGTTTTATTCGTGAAGAAGAAGGACGGGTCAATACGTCTTTGCATTGATTACAGGGAGTTAAACAAAGCCACTATTAAAAATAAATACTCGTTGCCAAGAATTCGAAAATAGATTTGAGAAGTGGGTATCACCAGCTAAAAGTGAGGAAGGAGGATATACCATGAACGACATTCAAAACTCGGTATGGACATTACAAGTTCCTGGTGATGTCTTTTGGTTTAACCAATGCACCTGCTGCGTTCATGGATTTGATGAACAGGGTGTTTAAACCAATCCTAGACAAGTTGGTAGTGGTATTTATCGACGACATTCTAGTGTTTTCCAAAACTCAGGAAGAACACGTGGAACACTTACGTTTGACATTGGAGACACTAAGAAGGGAAAAACTGTACGCGAAATTCTCTAAGTGCGAATTTTGGCTCGACTGTGTACAATTTTTGGGTCATGTTATTGACAAGGATGGGATTTCAGTGGATCCATCAAAAGTGGAAGCTGTAATCGATTGGGAACAACCAAAAATACCATCATAAGTGAGGAGTTTCTTGGGACTGGCTGGTTATTATAGAAGATTTATTCAAGATTTTTATAAGATAGCCACTCCGTTAACAAATTTGACAAGGAAATCTGTAAAATTCGCGTGGACGGAGAAATGTGAAGAGAGTTTCCAAGATTTGAAGAAGAAGTTAAGTGTGGCACCTATATTTACATTACCAGATAATACAGGAAATTTTGTGGTATATAGTGATGCCTCACACAAAGGATTGGATTGTGTTCTTATGCAGAACGGCAAAGTTATTGCCTATGCATCAAGACAACTGAAGGATTATGAGAAGGGGTATCCGACTCATGATTTGGAATTGGCTGCAGTTGTGTTTGCTCTAAAGATATGGAGACACTATCTTTATGGAGAGAAATGTGAGATCTACACAGACCACAAAATTCTGAAGTATATCTTCACTCAGAAGGATTTGAACATGTGTCAACGAAGGTGGATGGAATTGATAAAGGATTATGATTGTGAGATCTTTTATCATCCAGGCAAAGCAAATGTGGTGGCAGATGCTTTAACCAGGAAAGGTAGGGAGAAGTTGATGCTGATAACAACTCAAGAGGAGCTCATTTCAGCAATGACAAAACTGGAGTTGGAAATCAAGTTTCCAAAAGAATCTAACGAACAACTATTTCAGTTAGAAGCAGGCCCAACTTTACTTGACAAGGTGAAGAACGCTCAGTTACAAGATGAAGAATGTGGAAAGATAAAGAAGAATATGGTTGATGGAATCGGTACGAAATACAAGGTCGATACCGAAGGATTACTACGGTTCGAGGGAAGAATCTGGATTCCAGCAACACCAGAGCTGAAAGAAGAAATTTTGACCGAAGCTCATAGCTCAAAATATTCAATCCATCCAGGAAGCACGAAAATGTATCAAGATTTGCGCCGACATATTTGGTGGCCGAATATAAAAAGGGACGTTGCAGAATGCGTAGCGAAGTGCTTGATATGTTAAAGAGTAAAAGCCGAACATCAAAAACCCAGCGGATTACTACAACCGTTGGAAATACCAGAATGGAAGTGGGAACACATCACGATGGATTTTGTGGTGGGTCTTCCAACTACTCAAAGAGGATGCGATGCAATTTGGGCGATGCAATTTGGGTGATAGTGGATAGACTGACGAAATCAGCGCACTTTCTACCAATAAAGATTAGATTCAATCTTGATCAGTTAGCAAGACTGTACATTAAGGAGATCGTTTCGAGGCACGAAGTGCTAGTATCAATTGTATCCGATAGAGATCCGCGGTTCACATTGAATTTTTGGAAGAGACTACAAGAATGCATGGGGACACAGTTGCGAATGAGTACGGCTTATCATCCACAAACAGATGGCCAAAGCGAACGAACAATTCAGACATTGGAAGATATGCTGAGAGCATGTGTCATGGACTTTAAAGGAAGCCAGGAAGATCAACTACCGTTGGTAGAATTTACTTACAACAACAGTTACCACGCGAGCATCGGCATGCCGCCTTACGAGGCATTGTACGGCAGAAAGTGCAGAACTCCACTGTGTTGGGATGAAGTCGGTGAACGACAACTGTTAGGACCAGAATTGGTACAACAAACTGCTGGCGTTGTTAAACTCATCAGGACAAGATTGGTAGCAGCTCAAGACAGACAGAAAAAGTATGCTGATCAACACAGGCAAGATCGTGCATTCGACGTAGGAACTTTTGTATTCCTAAAAGTTTCTCCCTGGAAGGGGAAAATTCGTTTCGGTAAAAAGGGAAAGTTAAGCCCGAGGTTTATTGGACCCTTTGAAGTGCTGCGAAGAGTGGGAGAAGTGGCTTACGAGGTAGCTCTACCTCCAAAGTTGGAAAATATTCATAATGTTTTTCACATTTCGGTGTTACGACCATATGAACCCGACTACAAACATGTGATCGAGTATGAACCGTTGCAGTTCGAGAAAGATTTGTCTTATGAGGAGGTTCCTATCCAGATAGTCGACAGGAAAGAACAAGTGCTCAGGAATAAAGTGATACCTTCTGTGAAGGTGATATGGAGGAACCATAACGCTGAAGAAGCTACGTGGGAACTCAAAGAGAAAATATTGAAAGAATACCCTGAGTTATTTGTTTAATCCGTGTCTTCGATTCTGGGGACAGAATCTTTGTAAGTAGGGAAGAATGTAACGAATGATTTGTTTGAGTTGTGATTATGGGGACAAAATCCTTGTAAGGAGGGAATAATGTAACATTTCAGAATTTTAAAATGTAATATTAAATATTTATTGATTTATATAAGTATTTAATGGATATGTTTATTGTTGAATAAATAATTGTTCAATTTGAGTTTATGGGGTGCAATTATTTATTTGTTAAATAAATAATTAAATAATAAATAATAAATATTTATAATATTAAATATTTATTGAATTATATGGCAAATTGAGTTGATGTGATTTAGCTATTTATTTGATGAATAAATAATTAAGGAGATAAGAAAATTAATTATTATGAGATTATATAATAAATTAATTTAATAAGTAAGCTAGAGAGCTTACAGTGATTTAAATAAATTATAATATTTTAAATGGAAAATTGTAATTTAAAATATTAGTTGGTTAAATAAAATTATAATTATAAAAGAAATTTTAATTATGTGATAATGATTTATGTGTTAAAGTAATTTAATAGATTAATGTTTTAATTGATTTATTAAATTAATAAAGGAGTTACTAAAATAAATTAAAAGAGTTTAATTTAGTTTTTGCCAAACAAGTCTTATTGCATATTAAGTCTTTAATCTAATAGTGTTTTATCAAACAAGGCCTAAGGATTAATCCATTTGTTTTAAATCAATTTACCAAACAAGGTGTAGGATTAAAGGGTTATTTTTATTAGCTTAACCAAACAAGCCTTATGGCTTTTGATTTTCAAATAATAAGTTAACTGATATAATTATATCAGTACTTATATTATATCATTAATATATATTATTACTATATACGTTATATTTTTTTTACGTAAACAATAGTTGGGAGAAGAGAGAAGAAGAAGAAGAGCAGAGAAAACTGAGAGAACTCTAGAGAAAATTGAGAGAAATTCTAACAGGTTTGAGAAAGGAATTGGAGAAAAGTTTGATAATAAAAAGGAGATCTATCATCTTCATAATCCAAGGTAGGAGCTCAATCTCTTTTTCTAAAAAGTTTAATGTTTTTTTCTTCCCAAAAAGTTATCTGTAAAATATTTTGTAGTATGAATTGTTGATATACATGTATAACTTGGTATGATAGTTGATTATATGGTTATTTCATGAGTTTATGCATGATTAGAGATAATTTAATTCATGTATATATGTGTTTTGTGGAAGAAAGTATATCACAGTGTTCATATGAAAATATATATATAAATATGGCTATTTTAAAATAGAAATTAAGGTTTTAATTGTTGTTAAATTCATAAATTGATTGTTAGAATTGATAGAGTATGTAAAATCATAATCATGATGCTTTGAAATTTCTGTTTTGATTGAATAACAAAATCACAGTGTTGATTTTCATGAAAAAATATCAAAAATAGAGTTTTTGCCAAAAACATTGAAATTGGGTGTTGTATAATTGATGTTTACGCTAATTGATGGATAGAAATATGTTAGGAGTACTCACAATATGTTTATATGAAGTCTATATGTAATTTACATGATAATCAGTCAATTAGATTCGAGCTTTTAGGCCAATTTGGATTTTTCTTGTACTGTTGCCGAAGCTGTCAGTCGAAACTGCAGTTTCGCGCCGCGGCGCGGCTTCAGCAGTACATTAGTGGCGCCGCAGCACCATGACCACACCGCAGCACGACCCACAGTACAAACTGTGGAGCCGCAGCGCCAGCTCAGCGCCGCAGCGCGACCCACAGTGCAAACTGTGGCGCCGCAGCGCGAGTTAGCAGAATGGTCTGACAGTGTACTTTTTGTACACGAAATTTTAAGAAACATTATGTGATAATAATAGGACTGTAAAATATTGATTTTTAATGTTTCTATGCTATGAATAAATATGTTATTACATATTAACTTGTGTTATAATTGATTATGTGATTATATAATCAAACCCAAATGATGAACGTACTTAGTTATGTTTGTAAAGTGTTAATGGCTAACTATGTCATGATGACATATGTTTATAGGATATTATGATTCATATTGATTCGGTTTAGCCTACGAGCAAGGCAAGTTTTCTAACTCTATTTATAATTGAGAAAGTTCTTTAATTCTACTTTTATAATTGAGCAAGTCTTCTAACTCCATACTTTCATTGAGTTAGTTTGTCATGTTTAAGCAAGTTCTCTAAGTCAAAACTTCATTGTGCGAGTTTAATTTCATTTAGTACATTGTTGTTTTCAATTCGGTTACCATATAATGATGCAAACTATCTAAACTTTGGTTTGATGTTGAACAAGTTATTCTTGTATTTCACTTATTGTTTAGCGTGCATAACTAAATTACTATGCATGTTTAGCATTCTATTCTAATTAACCTTGGCTTAGTATTGTTCAAGCAAGGCATGTATAGTTATTCAAATTGTATGCTTTTAGATTATCCCTAATGAATGATTTTAGTTTACTATGATTGATTCAATCACTATTATTCTATAGTATAGTGTTATTGGTCTTATTCAACTACTCCTTAGTTGATGTTCGTTAAATTCCAAATTTCCTTGAAAGCTTATCCAAACCAGACTTACTTTGGTGTGGACTTGTATTCTAAATACTGAGATGAACAACTCTTTTAATAGAGGTTTACGCTTAGCGTTGAAATGGTTGTGCACAATACATTGTACGAAGGGTTGATCCCCCTAAGTACGTGGAGTCCTTATAGTCTTATGACTGTTAAAGTTTATGTTGAAAGATTACTTATAACTGTGGACATGTTCGTGGTCATTAGACCCTCAGTAAATGTTAAAGTTTTCAGAAAGTTAATAGAATATATTGTTCAATTCTATTGAGCCTGATGTTGGCAATTGATGTAAAAGTTTAATGATTTACTTATTATTATTTCAAGTGGGCCTTGTTTGCTCACTCTTGCCTGTAAAATTTCTTACAGCTAAAGTTGAAACTGGTGACGTACCGAGCACTAGTAAGGGAAAAGGAAAGATGAATAAATGCTGAAGATTTGTAATAGTTTGATAGTTTATTTTCAGAATTTGGTTTAATGATTGTAATGAAGTTATTTAATTATCCGCATTTGAATGATTGTTGTTAAAGGTTAGATAACCTGGGAGATGTTTATTTAAATTTAATCCTGTATGGGCAGGTTTTCTTTTCTTTTACTATTCAAGTATATTATGAATGGGTAGTTAGAAATTAATGTTTTGATTACGTGAGCACCAAATCTTGTGGAAATGAAGTACCAAGATTTGGGGGTGTCACATAGTGGATATGGGTTTGGATGCTTGGATATCTTCAATCATTATTTCTAACTTGTGGGGTAATTGGCCTTGATGATTTTCTTCTTATTTAAAGAAGGCTTGTGATTAAGGTTATCAGCTCTTTGAATGTCTTTGTTGATGATCATGCTTGATATATCGTTGTGTTGTTGTTTCAACTTTGATGATTAATGTTGAGAGGTCTTCGGACTCCACTAAATTGGCCCTAAGATCTTAGCTTGGTTGGTGATGAATTCACCTGACTTTGATTTGATCTGCAAGGTTCGATTTGTGGTCTTGATCTGGGGGAGCAAGTCATCAGGTATGAGATAGACTTTTCAATGATGGTTGCCCCCATAATTTTGTAGGTCAAAAGAGATTAAATCTTCTCGTATTTCATGGGTGATGAATTGTTGATGAGTTGCATCTTATGATGATGGTCATTTCATCCCTGTTGTAAGGCCACAACTTTTATGAATAAAGATTTAATTTTCTCTAAATGTTATTTTGAATAATAAGGTGTGAATTTGATATAATGTTATAGTTGTGGGTAATATATACAAATTTTGCAAAGTAAGCAAGTTGTCATAAAATATTTATTTGGTCGGGGAATATTCGTTTTATCAAGGAATATTCATATGATGGCATAATCATTGGTGGACCCCACAACGGAATTATTGTCGAATTTAGAATGTGACAGAAATAACCTTTTTTAAAAATAACGGCAAAACTTTTACCGTTAACTGTTGAAATACCCGGTGATAAAAGTACAGTAATACGCGTGGTTGTACAGTAGCACACGGTACTGTACAATATCTTTGATTATTGATGCTTACGTGAGAAGTCACTCAGTTTTATTCAATTCTTGCAACAGCAGTTAATGCATAATATCTCATATTATTGATTCAATTATTGTCACAATATCATCTGTACAATATTTTATATTATTAAATCAATAAATGAGACGACACATTTATTCATATTATTATTTGCATTATAGACAATTCTAGAAAGTTCTGTCGAGGAAAGGGGCTTGGTCATCTAATTGCGCGCCAATAAGGAGAAGTCCTTATCGAAAAGCCCCCTCTTTTCTGGGAATGATCTGGTTGTTAATATTATGAGTTATAATATTAATGATGAATAATTGTTGAAAGATTAAAAATGTGTTTAGGCAAGTGATTTGTGAAAAATAAAGGAGTTTGTCATGAAGCATTTATTATAAATTTGGCTTATTACATGGACCCCCACTTACTCATTTTTCAAAATTGTCGATAGAAAGTTATTTCAATTTTTGAATAAAACAGAAAACTTTATATATAAAATAGAATACGTTTTATAAATAGAATATATTATATTTTATTATATTGCATAGTGTTTGCATAGTACTACATAGTGTTTGCATAGTGTTGCATAGTAAAATAAAAATTTTTGTCAAAAATCCGTAACTGCGCTCGTGAACTTCCCCTACTGTGCGTCCAAATAGTATCTTGTCATTCTCCTATAAATATGATGCTTAGTTTAGAAATAAAAATCACACCAGAATCAGAGAATTCTTCTTCTATAATATTGAGCGTATTTCTTTAGAGTTTAAGGAAACTTTAAGTGTAGAAAATAGTGCAAGTTTTCTTCAAGAATATCCCCGTTATACCAGTCAGAAGTACCCTCCTTTTAAGTTAAGGGGTATTATTTATTTCATATTCGTAAGAGATTATTTTTCGTATTCGTATGGAATATTTTTTTTGTTCAATATTCGTACAGAATATTATCTTCGTTCAATATTCGTAAGGGATATTATCTTCGTTCAATATTCGTAAGGAATATTATTTTCGTTCAATATTCGTAAGGGATATTATTTTGTTCAATATTCGTAAGGGATATTATTTTGTTCAATATTCATAGAAAATAATATTTTATTTCATACTCTGTAGTATGTAAGAAAAATTATTTCATTTCATATTCTTAAATCTACACTTATTTTGATAAGTATTGTTTCTATACTCCTTGAAATTAGTAAAATATCCTTGAAATTTGCGCTTCAACTAGTATCGTTTTACTAAAATATTTTTCTGGACATTCTTGTTAAATTTTAACCTTTTCATGCCGGAGTACTATTTATGGGCACTATTCAAACATACGATACTATTCACACATATGGTACTATTCACAAGGTACTATTCCCGAAATACTATTCGCGGGATACTATTCACTCGGGTACTATTCACCCGGGGAACTATTCACGACAAAAATTGATTTTTTTGTCCAAATTATTTTTGATACATGAATATTATTCTTGAATTTTAGTCCATAAAGCAGTTATCATGTTGACAATTTGGACATTCTTAAACTCTGGATAAATTGAATTATAAATTTTTAAAATTTATCCTTGATCTCACTTAATCTAATTTTTATATCATTGTCATCATCCTCATGCTTATATTGTGATGAAAGTCATCTTTGGCCCGTAGAGCATTTATGGACTGTTGATTGGTATGATTATGACCAGGAATTATGTATCGGTATAATCATGACCTGTAATGTTACAAATGATATGGTAAAAGTCCTCATTGGCCCGTAGTGCATTGATGGACAGTTGTTTGGCATAATCATGACCACTGGTGATAATAATGAATATCATTGGCCCGTAGTGCATGGATAATTCATTGATGTGATAATTATGAATATCATTGGCCCGTAGTGCATGGATAATTCATGGATGTGTTAATAATGAATATCCTTAGCCCGTAGTGCATGGATAATTCATGAATGTGATACTAACGAATATCCTTGGCCCGTAGTGCATGGATAGTTTGGTGATGTGGATTATTTATTGAATTATGTTACAGAGATAAAATATTGATGATGAACTTTTAAATCATAGAAGATTACTGACATCATGCTCTACTTGACTATTCTAATGGATTGTTTGTTCCGCTGCAGTTAAACTTGTTGTCTATTATATTCTATCAGTTTTTATACTGTTGAAGACTAAGGATAATTTATTCTACATTATCTTAGTCATAATATTCTTTACTGAGCTAGTTGAGCTCACCCTTTTCTTTCATTGTTCTCTTCAGGAAATGAGAATATAGCTAGGACTAATCGAGAAATGAAGTGACAGTCCAAGATGGTTGCTATAGTAGTCCTCATTATTCTATAAAATAGTGTGAAAATAATTATAATGAGGACTTTATTTGAGTTTGGATATTGTCTACGAGATAATATTGGTATTAAAACTCAACTATTGTGTTGTCGTATTTTACACGATAGCTGTATAAATTAGGTTTGTATTTAAATTATGTACCATGTATTTGGCGACTCAGAATGGGTTGTGTATACCTATTTTGGGGGCGTCATAGTTGGTATCAAATCTTAGGGATATGATCCCTGGCGGATATCTGAGGCTAGAACTAGGAAGGGAGAGACGAGTAAATCCTTCGCTAGTGTGTCCTATTTAAGCTTATTTGTTATTTAATTGGTCGGTCAGATAATAGGGATAATATGTGGCATCTAAAAATTTTGAGATAAGCAATAGAGCACATGAGATCATTGAGTCACCGTCAATCAATAACCAAGATAATGTGCATCAGGAAGGCAATAATCCTCATGTAAACAACAACACCGACCAAATGACGAACGATGGTATGTTCAGGAGCTTTTTAGAATTCATGCAACACCAAACGAGAGAGATTCCTGTTCAAAATGCAGGTGGAATCATTGGCAACTCACGGCTGGTCACTGCTAAACAATTCAAGGAGCTGGGACCATTGTAGTTTTTGGGAAAGCCAGAGCCATTTAAAGCAGAGACATGGATTAAGCAGATCACCACGATATTTGATGTCTTGGGATGCTTCGAGGAGCAAAAGGTTCCCTTTGCCACCTTCATGTTGCGAGGAGAGACAGATTACTAGTGAGAATTTGTAAAGCGAACTCATCTTTCCGCACTAATAATGTCTTGGGAGAAGTTCCAAGAATTGTTCAATGACAAGTACTTTCCCGAAAGTATTCGTCACATGAAAGAGGTGGAATGCTGAAACAAAACAATATGACCGTATCGCAATACAAAGCAAAGTTTACGGAGTTATCCCGATTTGCATCCCATTTGGTAGATAATGAGGAGCGTATGACACGAATGTTTCTGCGAGGTTTGAAACCCGAAATTCGTCAATACCTCATTTCTCACAAACTTTATTTATATTAAGATGTTGTGAATAGGGGCCCAGTTATTGGAGCGTGATAATGAGTCAGCCCAACCAAAAGACAATGACCAACAACACGATAATAATCGTACATATGGCAACGACCATTGGAACAATAATAACCATCGTGGAGGAAATTATCAGGCCAGAAATTGTAACCACTTCGGTGCTAATCATGACCAAGATAATAGGAAAGGTGAACTAAGTTGGAACAACTTTAAGAAGAGAAGATTCAACAATAACGGAAAGGACAGCAGCACCATCACCTGTTTCCAAGGAAGGAGAACGACCACCGGTCGTATGCTACAAATGCGGACAGAAGGGATGTAATACCCCAACTTATTAATGAATAAAATTAAATTTTCTCTAAATATTATTGTGAATAATAAGGGGTTAATTTGATATAATACTTTGGTTATGGGTGAAATATGCAAATTTTGCAAAATAAGCAAGTGGTTATAAAATATTCATTTTGTCGGGGAATATTCGTTGGGTCGTGGAATATTCTTACTGTCGGGGAATATTCGTACGACGGCGCAGCCTTGTGTGGGCCCCATAACGGAAAGCGATTGGATGAAGAAAACGACAAATATAAGTTGTTTATAAATAACGTCGTAGTTGTTACCGTTAATACTGTTGGAATACCCAGTGGTTAAAATACAGTAGCACACGGTATTGCATCAATTATTGATTCTTACGTAAGAAGGCACTACTCAATAATTATTACAGTAGTTACTGTTTAATATTTTATTTTATTGATTCAATAATTGTTGCGTTGATATTTTATATTATTGTTGTTTCAATAATTGTTGCTGCACATTATTTTCCTTTATCAGATCAATTATTCATATTATTTGAATAATATTATTAGATAACATTATTGGCAATGTCTAGAAAGTTCTGTCTAAGGAGATGTTTGGTCATCTAATTGCGCGCCAGTAAGGAGAAATCCTTATTGGAAAGCCCCCTCTTTACTGGGAAAGGCCTGGTTGTCATAAATGTGATTCTGTAATATTATTTGTGAATAATTAATTATTGATTCATATGATAAGGAAATATTTATTTTATGTGGATATAAATGAGGGATATATTTTTGTGGTTAAAAATGAAGGAGTTAATGTTGAGGTTTTTATCAGTATTTTTATCGGAATGGAGGTATTAAAAATCAGGATTTTTGAGATATTTTGCGGGGGTTATAAGTTTTAATCCGACCGTTGGATCGTGGTAATTTTTGGATATGTTATACATATATAAGTTGAGTATATGTCCACAAATTTTGAACCGTTAAAAATGAACGTATGATTTATTATGAATTTTACGAGATGACTGGTTCAGAAATTATTGAATTTTTAGAGTTTATCATTTTGATGGAAAATTCTAGAATTGGTGGGCCCAACTCTTGGTTGGTGAAAAAATGTGCTGAGATTTTTATTCAAATGTGGTGGGTAGGAATAGTAGCAGGTAAAGCCATCAGGTTGCAGGTTAAGTCTGCTTCGGCGTGCTAACATTTTCCTATAAATAGAGGGCTAAGTTAGAATTAAAAATCACACTAGAAACAAGTTTTCTCTCTTTCTCTCTCTAGATTATTGAGTGTATTTTGTGAGTATTTAGATACTTTGAGAGTTTCTATTCATCAGAGCAAGTTTCTTTCAGCCTTATACCGGTATTCCGACCAGAAGTACTGATATTTTGAGGTAAGGGATATTATTTTCTTCTTAATGATATTATTTTCTTCAATATCATTATGCTGAAATATTGATATAAACATTTTATCAAATTTAGAACTTTTTGTGTCGGGATTACTATTCATGTATACGTTACTATTCACGTATACGGCACTATTCACGTATACGGCACTATTCACGAATATGGCACTATTCACCGAAAAATAAAATTTTTCTTTTTTTGTCCAAGATGTCTATTATGGTTGCTATCTTTGATTGTATCCAAGTTTTGATCTATATATTTGAATTCTTCTTCACAATTGATTATTATGAAGTATTATTGATCTTGGATAAACTATTATACGAATCCCTACTATTTGTCCTTCTGTCTCACTGGATTCGTTCTCTTTAAGATATTTTTCATCATCCTCAGTCCTAAATGATGATATTACTGAATATCTTTGGCCTGTAGTGCAAAGATGTACGATTACTTGATGAATATCTTTGGCCTGTAGTGCAAAGATGAACAGGTGTTGAGATGAACATGACCGACTGGTGATACAAATGAATATCTTTGGCCTATAGTGCAAAGATGAATATTTGGTTAAAGATGATTATTAATCGATGTTACAGGGATAAAATATTGATGATGGACTTTTAAATCTTAGAACATAGTAGAATTCTTTCTCTACTTGACTCTTCTAATGGTTTGTTGTTTCCGCTGCAGTTGTTGATCTAAAACTTGTTGTCGATTATATTCTATCAGATTTTTCCCTGTTGAAGACTAACGATAATTTGTTGTATATTATCTTAGTCATAATATTCTTTACTGGGCTAGTTGAGCTCACCCTTTTCCTTTTTGTTCCATTTTTCTTCTTAGGAGGTGAGAACATAGCAGGATCTAGTCGGGGTATGGAGTGATGGTTCTAGAAAGATGTTTTAGCAGTCCTCACTATTTCTGTAAAATAGTGTTTGAATAATTGTAATGAGGATTTATTTGAGTGTGGATATTGTCCAGAAGACAATATTTGTATTTAAACTCACAGTATGTGTTGTCGTATTTTGCACGACAATTGTATTATTGAAGTTGTAGTTTGCTTTCTGTACCATGTATTTGGCGACTCAGAATGGGTGTTGTATACCTATTTTGAGGGTGTCACAGTTGGTATCAGAGCTTAGGGATAGGATCCCTGGCTGAGATGTGAGACAAGAACTAGGAGGGGAGAGACGGGGAATTCCTTCGCTAGTATGACCTGACTAAGTTATTTGGTGTTTATTTGGTCGGTCAGAGTATAGGGATAATATATGATATGACTATTAACCCTTGTTTTATGGCAGTATTTAAGAATGGCAGCTGAGAACGTTAATAATGGAGTAAATCAGACCGTGGAGACACCTTTGATCACCACCCAGGGGAATGTGCAACAGGAAGGCAATATTCCTCCTGTAAACAACGTTACCGAGCAAACGATGAATGATGGAATGTTTAGGAGCTTTTTGCAGTTCATGCAAAATCAGACGAGGGAGACTCGTGTGCAGAATACAGGTGGAAATGATAACAACGCGCGGTTTGTCACAGCCAAGCAATTCAAAGAATTGGGACCACCAGAATTTAAGGGAAAGCCGGATCCGATCATGGCAGAAACGTGGGTCAAGCAAATTACCAAGATATTCGATGTCTTGGGATGCACGGAGGAACAGAAAGTTCCATTCGCCACCTTTATGTTCCGCGGTGAGGCAGACTACTGGTGGGAGTCTGTGAAGCGTACCCAGCTTGACGCACTCAACATGTCCTGAAAAACATTTCAAAAACTGTTCAATGACAAGTACTTTCCTGAAAGTATTCGTCATATGAAGGAGGTGGAGTTTATCAGACTGGAACAAAACAAATGACGGTGTCCCAGTACGAGGCGAAGTTTGCAGAGTTATCCAAGTTTGCACCTCATTTGGTCGAAAATGAGGAATGAATGACAAGGATGTTTTTGAGAGGTCTAAAACCTGAGATTCGACAATATCTTATCTCTCATAAATTTTCTTTATATTCAGATGTTGTAAACAGGGCTCAATTATTAGAGCGAGATAATGAGTATGTGCAACCGAGGGACCACAACCAGGGTCATACCGGTGGCGGCAGTCATCGAAGCAATGAAAACCAGTAGGGAGGAAAACATTCGGACAAAAGCGGTAACCACTCTGGCGGTAATCGTGGTCGTGATAATAGAAGGAGTGAGTCGGGAGGAGATTTCAAGAAGAGAAGGTACAACAATGATAACGTGAAGACGTCAGCACAAACATCAACTGTTTCTAGGGGAGGAGAACGACCACCGGTCATATGTTACAAATGTGGGAAAGAGGGACATATCAGCCCAAACTGCCCACAACAATCCAAGGTATGTTATAACTGTGGAAAGGAGGGTCATATAGCTCGAGAGTGTTCTGTAGCAAAACCAAGTTCAGCGGGGATGGTGACTCCAAAAGTTGTCCCGGATAAGTCGAAATCAGCGGTTCCTGGAAGGGCGTTTGTCGTGACTGGCCAAAACGCGAGAAACCCGAACGAGGTGATCACGGGTAAGCTAATCTTGAATTCTTGCGAAGTTTATACTTTACTAGATACCGGTTCTACGCATTCTTTTATCTCTCCTGCTTGTGCTCAACGTTTAAACTTGACTCCGGAGAAATTGGACTTTAACTTATCTGTTGAAACTCCATTGGGTGAAACCTTCGTTACATCTACAGTTTATAAATCTTGCATGATCCAAGTTGGCACTATCACATTACCTGTTGATCTTATCTCTTTAAAGATACTTGCTTTTGATGTGATTTTAGGAATTGATTGGTTAACCACTCATGATGCTAAAATTGATTGTTTTCGTAAAGGTTGTTAGTTTTCATATTCCTAACCAACCTGTCATACGAATTCAAACTACTAAACCACTAAAATCAGTCACTGTCATATCTAGCCACAAAGCTATTCGTTTATTGAAAAACGGATGTCAAGCTTTCTTAGCCCATGTTATGGATTTGAACAAAGACAAGTCAGATTTGAATAATATTTCTATTGTTAGAGAATTTCCCGATGTATTTCCTGAAGAACTTCCTGGTCTACCCCCAGAACGTGAAGTTGAATTCTTTATTGACCTTGAACCCGGTACAAAGCCCATTTTTAAAACTCCATATTGAATGGCTCCTATTGAACTTCAGGAGTTAAAAGTCCAACTACAGGAGTTGTTGGACATCGGTTTTATTCGTCCTAGTACGTCTCCTTGGGGTGCTCCTGTTTTATTCGTAAAGAAGAAAGACGGGAGTATGCGACTTTGTATCGACTATCGAGAATTGAATCATGTCACTATCAAGAATAGATATCTGCTACCTCGCATTGATGACCTGTTTGACCAGTTGCAAGGAGCACAATTCTTTTCAAAGATCGATCTTCGTTCTGGATATCATCAGCTGAAGATTAAAACTGAGTATATTCCAAAGACTGCCTTCAGAACTCGGTACGGACATTATGAATTCTTAGTCATGTCTTTTGGATTGACTAATGCTCCTGCTGCCTTCATGGATATGATGAACCGTGTATTCAAAGAATATTTAGATCAGTTCGTTGTTGTCTTTATTGATGACATCCTCATCTATTTCAAAAGCCGTGAAGATCATGAGCGCCATTTGAAGCTGGTACTACAAAGGCTTCGTGAAAATAAGCTATATGCCAAATTAAAAAAATGCGAGTTCTGGCTTGAGGAAGTAGCATTCCTAGGGCACGTGGTGTCAAAACATGGAGTATCTGTCGACCCGGCGAATATTGAAGCCATACAAAGTTGGGAGCAACCGAAGTCGGTAACCGAAGTACGTAGCTTTTTGGGCTTAGCTGGTTATTATCGGAGATTTGTGGAAGGATTTTCTCGAATCGCTACTCCGTTAACTCAGCTGACTCGGAAAGATACAAAATTCATATGAAGTGAGGAATGTGAGAAGAGTTTTCAAGAACTCAAGAGGAGACTCATTTCGGCACCTGTTCTGACAATACCATCTGGTTCGGATGGATTTGTTATCTACATCGATGCTTCAGGCAAAGGGTTAGGATGTGTTCTCATGCAACATGGGAAAGTCATAGCCTATGCCTCGCGACAACTCAAAGAATATGAGAGGAATTATCCTACTCATGATTTGGAGTTGGCAGCAGTCGTTTTCGCGTTGAAGATTTGGAGACACTACCTGTATGGGGAGAAAGTGGAGATCTATATGGATCATAAAAGCCTCAAATATTTCTTCACCCAAAAGGAACTCAACATGCGGCAACGACGTTGGCTTGAGCTGTTGAAAGATTACGATCATACCATCCAATATCATCCTAGAAAAGCGAACGTAGTAGCTGACGCATTGAGTAGAAGATCATACGCGGGTACGAGTGCAATGTTGTTAACACAAAGGCCCATTTTGTATGACTTGCAAAGGATGGAGATAGAGATGAAGGCTCCAAGTACCCACTGATGATATCAAATATACGAGTAGAACCGACTTTAATCGATAAAGTTAAAGTTGCTCAAGCTATGGACATAGAACTGATGCGTATGAAGAAGAAAGTGCAAGAAGGTGCTATTCTAGAAGTAAGAATCGATGAAGAAGGAATACTTCGAGTCAACTCCAGACTTTGTGTTCCTAACGATTTTGACTTGAAGCATAGAATAATGATGGAGGCACACAACACACCGTTTGCAATCCATCCTGGGAGTACCAAAATGTATCACGATCTTCGACACACATTTTGGTGGAGCAATATGAAAAGAGAGATCGCGGAGTTTATCTCGAGGTGTTTAACTTGTCAACGTGTAAAGGCGGAGCATCAAGTGCCAAAGGGTCCATTGCAACCACTTGAGATCCTGAAATGGAAGTGGGAACACATTACCATGGATTTCGTTACAGGTCTTCCCAAGGTTTCTCGAGGCATAGATGCGATTTGGGTTATTGTTGATTGATTAACCAAGTATGTTCATTTCTTACCGATATGTGAGACTTATTCCCTTGAACGTCTTACTAGTATGTATGTGAACGAGATTGTGAGATTGCATGGCATGCCAGTATCCATAGTTTCGGATCGTGACCCAAGATTCACTTCACGATTTTGGGTTAGCTTGCAGAAAGCTATGGGCACAGATTTACGATTCAGTTCGGCATACCATCCTCAAACGGACGGACAATCAGAGAGGACTATTCAAACTCTTGAAGATCTATTAAGACTTTGTGTCCTAGATCTCAAAGGGAGTTGGGATAAGTACCTGCCATTGGTGGAATTCTCCTACAACAACAGTTATCAGGCGAGCATAGGTGTGGCTCCATTCGAGGCGTTGTATGGAAGAAAATGTCGTTCTCCAGTATGCTGGGACGAGGTGGGTGAAGCAACATTGTTGGGACCAGAGTTGGTACGCATTACTACAGAGAAGATCCAAACGATTCGACAACGCATACAAACGGCACAGGATCGACAAAAGAGTTATGCGGATCTTCATCGGAAGGACGTGGAATTTAATATTGGGGATCATGCATTGTTACGTGTTGCACCATGGAAGGGAGTTACAAGATTTGGGAAGAGAGGAAAGCTCAATCCAAGATTTGTTGGTCCATTTAAGATTCTTGAGCGAATAAAAAATGTGGCATATAGACTCGCATTACCTCCAAGCATGACTCGTGTTCATAATATTTTTCACATATCTATGCTTCGTAAATATGTTAAAGACCCGAACCACATTATTGAGTTAGAACCAGACGAGATAGCTGAAGATTTAACGTATGAGGAGGTACCTGTTAAGATATGGGATATGAAAGAGCATGTCCTACGCACGAAGGTTATACCACAAGTTAAAGTTTTGTGGAGAAACCATGCTATTGAAGAAATGACCTGGGAGTTGGAATCAGAAATGAAAGCGAGGTATCCTCACCTTTTCAAAATATCAGGTACGTACGTCAATTTCGAGGACGAAATTTCATAAGGAGGGGAGATTGTAAGACCCCAACTTATTAATGAATAAAATTAAATTTTCTCTAAATATTATTGTAAATAATAAGGGGTTAATTTGATATAATACTTTGGTTATGGGTGAAATGTGCAAATTTTGCAAAATAAGCAAGTGGTTATAAAATATTCATTTTGTCGGGGAATATTCGTTGGGTCGTGGAATATTCTTGCTGTCGGAGAATATTCGTACGACGGCGCAGCCTTGTGTGGGCCCCATAACGGAAAGCGATTGGATGAAAAAAACGACAAGTATAAGTTGTTTATAAATAACGGCGTAGTTGTTACCGTTAATACTGTTGGAATACCCGGTGGTTAAAATACAGTAGCACACGGTATTGCACCAATTATTGATTCTTACGTAAGAAGACACTACTCAATAATTGTTACAGTAGTTACTGTTCAATATTTTATTTTATTGATTCAATAATTGTTGCGTTGATATTTTATATTATTGTTGTTTCAATAATTGTTGCTGCACAGTATTTTCCTTTATCAGATCAATAATTCATATTATTTGAATAATATTATTAGATAACATTATTGGCAATGTCTAGAAAGTTCTGTCTAAGGAGAGGTTTGGTCATCTAATTGCGCGCCAGTAAGGAGAAATCCTTATTGGAAAGCCCCCTCTTTCCTGGGAACGGCCTGGTTGTCATAAATGTGATTCTGTAATATTATTTGTGAATAATTAATTATTGATTCATATGATAAGGAAATATTTATTTTATGTGGATATAAATGAGGGATATATTTTTGTGGTTAAAAATGAAGGAGTTAATGTTGAGGTTTTTATCAGTATTTTTGTCGGAATGGAGGTATTAAAAATCAGGGTTTTTGAGATATTTTGCGGGGGTTATAATTTTTAATCCGACCGTTGGATCGTGGTAATTTTTGGATATGTTATACATATATAAGTTGAGTACTTGTCCACAAATTTTGAACCGTTAAAAATGAACGTATGATTTATTATGAATTTTACGAGATGACTGGTTCAGAAATTATTAAATTTTCAGAGTTTATCATTTTGATGGAAAATTCTAGAATTGGTGGGCCCCACTCTTGGTTGGTGAAAAAATATGCTGAGATTTTTATTCAAATGTAGTGGGTAGGAATAGTAGCAGGTAAAGCCATCAGGTTGCAGGTTAAGTCTGCTTCGGCGTGCTAACATTTTCCTATAAATAGAGGGCTAAGTTAGAATTGAAAATCACACCAGAAACAAGTTTTCTCTCTTTCTCTCTCTAGATTATTGAGTGTATTTTGTGAGTATTTAGATACTTTGAGAGTTTCTATTCATCAGAGCAAGTTTCTTTCAGCCTTATACCGGTATTCCAACCAGAAGTACTGATATTTTGAGGTAAGGGATATTATTTTCTTCTTAATGATATTATTTTCTTCAATATCATTATGCTGAAATATTGGTATAAACTTTTTATCAAATTTAGAACTTTTTGTGTCGGGGTTACTATTCACGTATACGTTACTATTCACGTATACGACACTATTCACGAATACGGCAATATTCACCGAAAAATAAAATTTTTCTTTTTTGTCCAAGATGTCTATTATGGTTACTATCTTTGATTGTATCCATGTTTTGATCTTTATTTTTGAATTCTGCTTCACAATTGATTATTATGAAGTATTATTGATCTTGGATAAACTATTATACGAATCCCTACTATTTGTCCTTCTGTCTCACTGGATTCGTTCTCTTTAAGATATTTTTCATCATCCTCAGTCCTAAATGATGATATTACTGAATATCTTTGGCCTGTAGTGCAAAGATGTACGATTACTTGATGAATATCTTTGGCCTGTAGTGCAAAGATGAACAGGTGTTGAGATGAACATGACCGACTGGTGATACAAATGAATATCTTTGGCCTGTAGTGCAAAGATGAATATTTGGTTAAAAATTATTATTAATCGATGTTACAGGGATAAAATATTGATGATGGACTTTTAAATCTTAGAAGATAGTAGAATTCTTTCTCTACTTGACTCTTCTAATGGTTTGCTGTTTCCGCTGCAGTTGTTGATCTAAAACTTGTTGTCGATTATATTCTATCAGATTTTTCCCTGTTGAAGACTAACGATAATTTGTTGTATATTATCTTAGTCATAATATTCTTTACTGGGCTAGTTGAGCTCACCCTTTTCCTTTTTGTTCCATTTTTCTTCTCAGGAGGTGAGAACATAGCAGGATCTAGTCGGGGTATGGAGTGATAGTTCTAGAAAGATGTTTTAGCAGTCCTCACTATTTCTGTAAAATAGTGTTTGAATAATTGTAATGAGGATTTATTTGAGTGTAGATATTGTCCAGAAGGCAATATTTGTATTTAAACTCACAGTATGTGTTGTCGTATTTTGCACGACAGTTGTATTATTGAAGTTGTAGTTTGTTTTCTGTACCATGTATTTGGCGACTCAGAATGGGTGTTGTATACCTATTTTGGGGGCGTCACAAGGGACACATCCGTCCAAACTGCATGCATAAGTTTGTTTCAATTGTGGAAAGGAAGGTCATTTAGCTCAATTTTATCATGCAGTGAAGTCAAGTCCAACTAGGATGGCGACACCAAAGGCTGTCCCAGACAAGTCAAAGTCGGTAGTTTAAGGGAGAGCGTTTTTTGTGACTTCCCAAAAAGCGAGGAACTCGAACGAAGTTATCACGGATAAGCTAATCATAAATTCTTGCGAAGTCTATACCTTATTCGATACTGATTCTACCCATTCTTTTATTTCACCTACTTGCGCTTAACGTTTAAATTTGACTCCTGAGAAATTAGACTTTGACTTATCTGTTGAAACTCCATTAGGAGAAACTGTAATTACATCTATTGTTTATAAATCCTGTTTGATTCAAATTGGCACCCTTCCATTACCTGTTGATCTTATCTCTTTGAAAATACTTGTATTTGATGTGATTTTAGGAATCGACTAGTTAAGTACTCATCTCTTTGAAATCCATTCATTTATTAAAAAATGGATGTCAATGTGACGCCCCCAAAATTTGGTATACGTCACCCATCTTGGGTCGTCAGATACAAAGTACAGAATATAAATACAACTTACTAATACAACTGTCGTGTACAATACGACAAAATATAAACTGTGAGTTTGAATACAAATATTATCTTCTAGAGAGTATTCATACTCAAAAGGAGTCCTCATTACATTTATTAACACACCATTACATAGAATAGTGAGGACTACTAACTAATACTATCATTCGGACCATCACTCCGTTCTCCGACTTGCCCCAGCTACGTTCTCATTTCCTGAAGAGAACAGTGAAAAAAAGGGTGAGCTCAACTAGCCCAGTAAGAAATATTATGACTAAGATAATGCAGAATAAATTATCATTAGCCTTCAACAATGTTAAACTGATAAAATATAATAGACATCAAGTTTAACTGCAGCGGAACAAGCAATCCATTAAAAGAGTCAAGTAGAAAATAAACTCTACTATCTTTTATGATTTAATATATTTTTCAACACTGTTATCGCTGGGACTCAGCTTAATAAAATAATCCACATCATCGAATCACCCCTGCACTACGGCCAAGGATATTCGTGTATTTATTAATGGTCATGATCATGCCAACAACTGTCCATCAATGCACTACGGGCCAATGAGGACATTTACCACATAATTTGTAACATTACGGTCATGATTATACCGAATAATCCCTGGTCATAATCATACCAAGTCCATCTATGCACTACAGGCCACAGATGACTTTCAACATTTTATAAACATGAGGATGATGACAATGATATAAGAATTCAATAAAACAAGTTCAAGAATTAATTTATCCAAGAATTAACAACGTCCAAATTGTCAACATGATACTGCTTTGTGGAGTAAAATTCAAGAATACTCAGGAGAATATTTTCATGAATAGATACTAGATAAAGCGCAAATGTCAAGGATATTCCACAAATTTCATAGAGTATAGAAGTCAAAACTTAACCAACTGAGTATAATAAAGAATGGAATAACAAAAGAAATCACCATGCATGCGATAGACTGCACAGACAGGTTATTCCAACAGAATAATAAATAATAGAACCAGGTCCGGCGTAAACGCACAGACATGATATTCTGACAGAATAATAAATAATGGAACCAGGTCCGGTGTAAACGCACAGACAGGATATTCCGACAGAATAATAACAAGACGGAACCAGGTCCGATGTAAAACACACAGACATGTTGTTCCAACAGAATATTAATAAAAACGGAACCAGGTCCGGTGTAAAACACACAGACAGGATGTTCCAACATAATAATAGAAGAATGTCACCAAGTATAGGGTAGACCGCGTATACTGGTTATTCCAACCGACTAATAAAGAATGGAATAACAGAAGTTCTCTTCATGAATATAAAAGAAATAATATTCCCTACCTTAAAAGAACTGGATATTGGAAAAGTGAAGTAGCAGAATACTTTTATTCTCTCTCTCTTATTCTCTCTATACTTTCTCTCTCTATAGCTTGAATGAATTCGTGAAAAATAATGAAGCCCTAGGCCTCTATTTATAGAAAAACTGAGGGTGACTCTTGGTCTTAACGAAGGGTCAAATGACTCTTGGTCTTAACGAAGGGTCAAATGACTCTTGATAATATTGAAGGGACAACTACTATTGACGAAAGTAATTACTATTGACCAAGGTAAATACTATTGAGGAAGGTAATTACTATTGACCAAGGTAAATACTATTGACCAAGGTAAATACTATTGACGAAGGTAATTACTATTGACCAAGGTAAATACTATTGACGATGGTAATTACTATTGACCAAGGTAAATACTATTGACGAAGAGACTCTTAGATGATGACATATGGGCCCCCCATAAAAAATAACCAAACTTACCACAACGTCTCAATTATTGATTTAATAATATAACATATTATACAGATGATACTATGACAATAATTTAAGAGATATGATGCAGCAATTACTGTAGTAATAATTGAGTATAGCTGAGTGACTTCTTACGTAAGCATCAATAATCAATACCGTGTGCTACTATGCAGTCACGCGTATTACTGTACTTTTACTACCGGGTAGTTCAACAGTTTTAACGGTAATACCTCAGCCGTTATTTTATAGAAAGATAATTTTTGTCGTTTTCTAACTACGACAATACTTCTGTTGTGGGGTCCACTAATGATTGTGCCGTCATACAAATATTCCCCGACAAACAGAATATTCCCCGACCAAACGAATATTTTATAACAACTTGCTTACTTTGCAAAATTTATAAATATTACCCACAACTATAACATTATATCAAATTAACTCCATAATATTCAAAAATGATATTTATAGAAAATTCATCTTTATTTATAAAAGTTGGGGTCTTACAACCTCCCCTTCTTATGAAATTTCGCCCTCGAAATTAGGGTGCATACCTGGTATGTCGAAGAGGTAAGGATACCTTGATTTCATTTCAGATTCTAACTCCCAGGTCATTTTCTCAACATCGTGGTTTCTCCACAAAACTTTGACTTGAGGTATAACCTTAGAGCGTAGAATATGTTCCTTCTTATCCAAGATTTGAACAGGAACTTCTTCATACGTCAAATCCTCCGCTATTTTGTCCGGTTCTAACTCAATAATGTGGTTCGGGTCTTCCACATATTTGCGTAACATGGATATGTGAAAAACGTTATGAACACGAGACATACTTGGCGGTAAAGCAAGTCTATAAGCCACAGTTCCTACTCGATCGAGGATTAAAAATGGACCGATGAATCGAGGATTGAGCTTTTCTCTCTTTTCAAATCTCGTAACTCCTTTCCATAGAGCAACACGTAAGAACACATGATCTCCTACATCAAATTCCACGTCCTTTCGATGAAGATCAGCATAACTCTTTTGTCGATCTTGTGAGGTTTTTATACGTTGTCGGATCGTTTGAATCTTTTTTGTAGTCATACGTACCAACTCCGGTCCCAACAACGTTGCTTCACCCACCTCATCCCAGCATACTGGAGAATGACATTTTCTTCCATACAATGCTTCGAATGGAGCCATGCCAATACTTGCTTGATAACTGTTGTTGTAGGAAAACTCCACCAATGGTAAGAACTTGTCCCAACTTCCCTTGAAGTCAAAGACACAGAGTCTTAATGGATCTTCAAGAGTTTGAATAGTCCTCTCTGATTGTCCGTCCGTCTGAGGATGATATGCTGAACTAAATCGTAAATTCGTGCCCATAGCTTTTTGCAAACTAACCCAAAATCGTGAAGTGAATCTTGGGTCTCGATCAGAAACTATGGATACTGGCATACCATGCAGTCTTACAATCTTGTTTATGTACATACGAGCAAGACGTTCAAGTGTATAAGTTTCTCGTATCGGAAAGAAATGAGCAGACTTGGTCAATCTATCAACAATGACCCAAACCGCATCTATACCTTGAGAAACCTTAGGAAGACCGGTAACGAAATCAATGGTAATGTGCTCCCACTTCCATTCTGGAATTTCAAGTGGTTGCAATGGACCTTTTGGTACTTGATGCTCCGCTTTGACTCGTTGACAAGTTAGACACCTTGAGATAAACAACGCTATCTCTCTCTTCATATTGCTCCACCAAAATGTATGATGAAGATCATGATACATTTTGGTACTTCCAGGATGGATTGCAAACGATGTGTTGTGCGCCTCCATCATGATTTCATACTTTAAATCAGGGTTGTTAGGAACATAAAGTCTGGAGTTGACTCGAAGTATTCCTTCTTCATCGATTCTTGCTTCCAGCATAGCACCTTCTTGCACTTTCTTCCTCATACGCATCAACTCCAGGTCTGTAGCTTGAGCAGCTTTAACCTTATCGATTAAAGTTGGTTCTACTCGTATATTCGACATCATCACATGGGTCCCTGGAGTCTTTAACTCGATCTCCATCCTTTGCAAGTCACACAAAATGGGCCTTTGCGTTGTTAATATTGCACTTGTACCCGCATATGATCTTCTACTCAATGCGTCAGCTACCACGTTCGCTTTTCCAGGATGGTATTGAATGGTATGATCATAATCTTTCAACAGTTCAAGCCAACGTCGTTGTCGCATGTTGAGTTTCTTTTGAGTGAAGAAATATTTGAGGCTTTTATGATCCGTAAAGATCTCCACCTTCTCGCCATACAAGTAATGCCTCCAAATTTTTAAGTGCAAAGACAACAGCTGCCAACTCTAGATCATGAGTAGGATAATTCCTCTCATATTCCTTGAGTTGTCTTGATGCATAGGCTATGACTTTTCCATGTTGCATGAGAACGCATCCCAACCCTTTGCTCGAAGCATCGCTGTAGATGACAAATCCCTCCGAGCCAGATGGTATTGTTAGAACAGGTGCTGAAATGAGTCTCCTCTTGAGTTCTTGAAAACTCTGCTCACATTCTTCGCTCCAACCGAACTTTGTATCTTTCCGAGTCAGCTGAGTTAATGGAGTAGCGATTCGAGAAAATCCTTCCACGAATCTCCGATAATAACCAGCTAGACCGAGAAAGCTACGTACTTCGGTTACTGATTTAGGTTGCTCCCAGCTTTGAATTGCTTCAATCTTTGCCGGGTCAACAGATATTCCACGACTTGATACTACGTCCCCAAGGAATGCTACCTCTTCCAGCCAGAACTCGCATTTCTTCAACTTGGCATAAAGTTTGTATTCACGAAGCTTTTGGAGTACCAGCCTCAAGTGTTGCTCATGATTTTCACGGCTTTTGGAATAAACAAGGATGTCATCGATAAAGACGACCACAAAGTGATCCAAATATTCCTTGAATACCCTGTTCATCATATCCATGAAGGCAGCAGGAGCATTAGTCAATCCAAAAGACATAACTAAGAATTCATAATGCCCATACCGAGTTCTGAAGGCAGTCTTTGGAATATCCTCAGTTCTAACCTTCAGCTGATGATATCCAGAACGAAGATCGATCTTTGAAAAGAATTGTGCTCCTTGCAACTGGTCAAACAGGTCATTAATACGTGGCAATGGGTACCTATTTTTGATGGTGACATGATTCAACTCCCGATAATCAATACAAAGTCGCATACTCCCATCTTTTTTCTTCACGAATAGAACAGGAGCACCCCAAGGAGAAGTACTAGGACGAATAAAGCCAATGCCTAACAATTCCTGCAGTTGGATCTTTAACTCCTGAAGTTCAATAGGAGCCATTTGATATGGGGCTTTGGAAATGGGTTTTGTACCAGGTTCAAGGTCGGTACAAAATTCAATTTCACGCTCTGGGGGTAGGCCAGGAAGTTCTTCGGGAAATACGTCAGGAAATTTATTAACAACAGAAATATCATTCAAGGCTGACGTATTTTTGTTTAGATCTGTGACATGAGCTAAGAAAGCTTGACATCCGTTTTTCAATAAACGAATAGCTTTATGGCTTGAGATGACATCAATTGATTTTAATGGTTTGGTTGCTTGAATTCGCATAATAGGTCGATTAGGAATATGAAAGCTAACAACCTTACGAAAACAATTAATTTTTGCATGATGAGTAGTTAACCAATCAGTCCCTAGAATCACGTCAAATGCAAGTATTTTTAATGAAATCAGATCGACAGGTAATGTGTGGGTACCAACTTGAACCAAACAAGACTTATAAACCGTGGATGTAATGAAGGTTTCTCCCAATGGAGTTTCAACAGCTAAATCAAAGTCTAATTTCCCCGGAATCAAATTTAATCGATGAGCGCAAGTAGGAGAAATAAAAGAATGGGTAGAATCGGTATCAAATAAAGTATAGACTTCGTTAGAGTTTATGATAAGCTTACCCGTGATGACCTCATTCGGGTTCCTTGCTTTCTGGGAGTTCACAACAAACGCTCTCCCTTGCACAATCGGTTTTGACTTTTTTGGGACGGCCTTTGGTGCCTCCATCCTAGCTGAATTTGTCTTCGGTAAACGACAAAATCGGGCTAAATGACCTTCTCTTCCACAATTATAACATGCTTTGGATGGCATCGCGCAGTTTGGACTGATGTGCCCCTCCCCTCCGCATTTGAAACATATGATAGGTGGTCGTTCTCCTTCCTTAACGACAGGTGCTGGTGCTGACGTCTTTCCATCATTGTTGAATCTCCTCTTCTTGAAATGCCCATTCTTATTGTTTTGGCCCTGATTACCACTGAAGTGGTTACCATTTCTGGCCTGTTGATTCCCTCCACGCTTGTTGTCACCGCTTCGATGATTGCTCTCACTAGTATTATCATTTTGCCGGCTGCTCTCTTTTGGTTGCGTTGTCTCGTTATCGCGCTCTACCAACTGAGCCCTATTTACAATATCTGAATACAAACACAGTTTATGAGAAACAAGATGTTGACGTATCTCCGGCTTCAAACCTCTTAAAAACATCCGCGTCATTCTTTCTTCATTATCCACCAGGTGGGACGCAAACCGGGATAACTCCGCAAATTTTGCCTCGTACTGCGACACGGTCATATTATTCTGCTCCAATTTGATGAACTCCACCTCCTTCATGTGACGAATACTTTCAGGAAAGTATTTGTCGTTGAACAGCTCTTGGAACTTCTCCCAAGACATCTTCAATGCGGCAGGTTGAGTACGCTTAATCGATTCCCACCAGTAATATGCCTCTCCTCGCAACATAAAGGCGGCAAAGGGAACCTTTTGCTCCTCGGAGCAACCCAAGACATCAAATATCTTGGTGATCTGCTTTATCCATGTTTCAGCTACAAGTGGTTTAGGTTCTCCCTTAAACTCCGGTGGTCCCAACTGTGACGCCCCCAAAATTTGGTATACGTCACCCATCTTGGGTCGTCAGATACAAAGTACAGAATACAAATACAACTTACTAATACAACTGTCGTGTACAATACGACAAAATATAAACTGTGAGTTTGAATACAAATATTATCTTCTAGAGAGTATTCATACTCAAAAGGAGTCCTCATTACATTTATTAACACACCATTACATAGAATAGTGAGGACTACTAACTAATACTATCATTCGGACCATCACTCCGTTCCCCGACTTGCCCCAGCTACGTTCTCATTTCCTGAAGAGAACAGTGAAAAAAAGGGTGAGCTCAACTAGCCCAGTAAGAAATATTATGACTAAGATAATGCAGAATAAATTATCATTAGCCTTCAACAATGTTAAACTGATAAAATATAATAGACATCAAGTTTAACTGCAGCGGAACAAGCAATCCATTAAAAGAGTCAAGTAGAAAATAAACTCTACTATCTTTTATGATTTAAAATATTTTTCAACACTGTTATCGCTGGGACTCAGTTTAATAAAATAATCCACATCATCGAATCACCCCTGCACTACGGCCAAGGATATTCGTGTATTCATTAATGGTCATGATCATGCCACCAACTGTCCATCAATGCACTACAAGCCAATGAGGACATTTACCACATCATTCGTAACATTACGGTCATGATTATACCGAATAATCCCTGGTCATAATCATACCAAGTCCATCTATGCACTACAGGCCACAGATGACTTTCAACATTTTATAAACATGAGGATGATGACAATGATATAAGAATTCAATAAAACAAGTTCAAGAATTAATTTATCCAAGAATTAACAACGTCCAAATTGTCAGCATGATACTGCTTTGTGGAGTAAGATTCAAGAATACTCAGGAGAATATTTTCATGAATAGATACTAGATAAAGCGCAAATGTCAAGGATATTCCACAAATTTCATGGAGTATAGAAGTCAAAACTTAACCAACTGAGTATAATAAAGAATGGAATCACAAAAGAAATCACCATGTATGCGATAGACTGCACAGACAGGTTATTCCAACAGAATAATAAATAATGGAACCAGGTCCGGCGTAAACGCACAGACATGATATTCCGACAGAATAATAAATAATGGAACCAGGTCCGGCGTAAACGCACAGACAGGATATTCCGACAGAATAATAACAAGACGGAACCAGGTCCGGTGTAAAACACACAGATAGGATGTTCCAGCAGAATAATAATAAAAATAGAACCAGGTCCGGTGTAAAACACACAGACATGATGTTCCAACAGAATAATAGAAGAATGTCACCAAGTATAGGGTAGACCGCGTATACTGGTTATTCCAACAGACTAATAAAGAATGGAATAACAGAAGTTCTCTTCATGAATATAAAAGAAATAATATTCCCTACCTTAAAAGAACTGGATATTGGAAAAGTGAAGTAGCAGAATACTTTTATTCTCTCTCTCTCTTATTCTCTCTATACTTTCTCTCTCTATAGCTTGAATGAATTCGTGAAAAATAATGAAACCCTAGGCCTCTATTTATAGAAAAACTGAGGGTGGCTCTTGGTCTTAACGAAGGGTCAAATGACTCTTGGTCTTAACGAAGGGTCAAATGACTCTTGGTAATATTGAAGGGACAACTACTATTGACGAAAGTAATTACTATTGACCAAGGTAAATACTATTGACGAAGGTAATTACTATTGACCAAAGTAAATACTATTGACCAAGATAAATACTATTGACGAAGGTAATTACTATTGACCAAGGTAAATACTATTGACGATGGTAATTACTATTGACCAAGGTAAATACTATTGACGAAGAGACTCTTAGATGATGACATATGGGCCCCCCATAAAAAATAACCAAACTTACCACAACGTCTCAATTATTGATTTAATAATATAACATATTATACAGATGATACTATGACAATAATTTAAGAGATATGATGCAGCAATTACTGTAGTAATAATTGAGTATAGCTGAGTGACTTCTTACGTAAGCATCAATAATCAATACCGTGTGCTACTATGCAGTCACGCGTATTACTGTACTTTTACTACCGGGTAGTTCAACAGTTTTAACGGTAATACCTCAGCCGTTATTTTATAGAAAGATAATTTTTGTCGTTTTCTAACTACGACAATACTTCTGTTGTGGGGTCCACTAATGATTGTGCCGTCATACAAATATTCCCCGACAAACAGAATATTCCCCGACCAAACGAATATTTTATAACAACTTGCTTACTTTGCAAAATTTATAAATATTACCCACAACTATAACATTATATCAAATTAACTCCATAATATTCAAAAATGATATTTATAGAAAATTCATCTTTATTTATAAAAGTTGGGGTCTTTCAGTCAAGCTTTCTTAGCCCATGTCACGGATTTAAACAAAAATATGTCAGATTTGAATTATATTTTTATTGTTAATAAATTTCCTGACGTATTTCCTGAAGAACTTCCTGGCCTACCTCCAGAGTGTGAAATTGAATTTGTATTGACCTTGAACTCGGTACAAAACTCTCAAATATTTTTTCACCCAGAACGAACGTAACATGCGCCAAAGACGTTGGCTCGAGCTGTTGAAAGATTACGACCATACCATTCAATACCATCCTGAAAAAGCGAACGTGGTAGCTGACGCGTTGAGTAGAAGATCGTATGCGGTTACGAGTGCGAAGTTGTTAACATAAAACCCATTTCGTATGACTTACAAAGGATGGAGATAGAGTTAAGGACTCCAAGGACCCACGTGATGATGTCAAATATACGAGTAGAACCGACTTTAATCGATAAAGTTAAAGCCGCTCAAGCTACAGACCCGGAGATGATGAATATGAATAAGAAAGTACAAGAATGTGTTATTCCAGAAGTAAGAGTCGATGAAGAGAGGAAATCTCAACCCTCAATTTATTGGTCCATTTAAAATCCTTGATCGAGTAGGAATTGTCGCATGTAGACTTGCCTTACTGCCAAGTATATCTCGTGTTCATAACGTTTTTTCACATATCTATGTTACGTAAATATGTGGAAGACCCGAACCACATTATTGAATTAGAACCAGACGAGATAGCATAAGATTTAGCGTATAAAGAGGTACCTGTTAAAATCTGGGATAAGAAGGAACATATTCTACGCTCAAAGGTTATACCTCAAGTCAAAATTTGTTGGAGAAACCATGATATTGAGGAAATGACCTGGGAGTTAGAATCTGAAATGAAAACAAGGTATTCTCACATCTTCGACATACCAGGTACGTACACCAATTTCGAGGACGAAATTTCAAAGAAGGGGAGGTTGTAAGACCACAACTTTTATGAAAAACGATTTAATTTTTTCTAAATGTTATTTTGAATAATAAGGTGTGGATTTGATATAATTTTATAGTTGTGGGTAATATATACAAATTTTGCAAACTAAGCAAGTTGTCATAAAATATTCGTTTGGTCGGGGAATATTTGTTTTATCAGGGAATATTCGTACGACGACACAATCATTGGTGGATCCCACAACGGAATTACTGTCGGATTTAGAAAGTAACAGAAATAATATTTTCTAAAAATAACGGCAAAACTTTTACCGTTAATTGTTGATGTAACGAATGTGTTGTTTGAGTTGTGATTCTGGGGACAAAATCCTTATAAGAGAGGAATGATGTAACATTCCAATTTTTTTTTTTAAAATGTAAATTATAAATATTTATTGATTTATATAAATATTTATTGGATGTGTTTATTATTGGATAAATTATTTTTCAATTTGATTGATTTGATTTAGTTAGTTATTTATTTGTTAAATAAGTAATGTGTTATGTGGATTGAGTTATGTGATTAAGTGAATTATTTAATAAATTGTTATTAAATAAAGTATGGCAAATAGCTATGTTATAAAGAGTTATTAAAATAAATTAAAGTAATTTTAATTTAATTTTGCCAAACAAGGTTTAAGTATATTAATCTTTTAATTTTTAAATGGTTTGCCAAACAAAGTCTTATGGCTTTTGGATTTCTTTTAAATTTTGAATTTATAATATTAATTAAACAAATAAAATATATATAATATATATATTAACTTTTAAAACCGATAACTTATTAGCATTATTTATTAAGGCGACAGTTTTTACGTTTCAAAGGTAAGCATTGGTTAGCTAAATATTATGTATTGTGTATTTTGGCTTAAGCCTAAGAAAAGTTCACAGAGTCTGAGAGGAAGCCAAGTGTGTGTTTGTCCAAAGCGAGTTCTGTTATCAAGTAATTTCTTAACAACAAAAGTTATGTTTTATAAACCTTATTGTATATGTTTTATATTATAGCTATGTGAATTTGTATGTCTCTGTGTTCGTCTTTTTCATTGTGTATAAAGTTTTACAAAATTCTTGTAAACCTTGTTCTAGAATTGGTTATGATATTACGTATTGGTGTTGTTATAATTGTTATAACTAGTATGTATATATATATATATATATATATATATATGTGTGTGTGTGTGTGTGTGTGTGTGTGTGTGTGTGTGTGTGTGTGTGTGTGTGTGTGTGTGTGTTGTGTGCTAAATTAAGTTCATTGAGAAAGAGAACTTGGTTTTACAGTGAAAAATATATATACGAATATATGTTTTGCATGATAACAAAAATTCGTGTATGCCAGTTATGAAGTTGAAGGTCATGTATGTTTATTTGGTATGAATTTCAGAAAAATCGTAGTTTAAAGGAATCAAATTTGGTTATAACTTTGGAATTTCAGTTCACTGTATTTTATTTATCAACAATGGAGTTTTGAGTTTTAAAAACAATGTTTCAAAATTTAAGTTTCTAAAATTGTTGTTCGAATTGTTGATAATTGGTTTATGGATGATTTTTAACATTCATGTGTAATTTACGTGAAGTCGTACATGTTAATTGGTGTTAATTGTTGTTAAAAAATTAAGACAATAGCTTTGCTCTGTTCTTGGTTTGGTTTCTGTGAGTTTTGGCGCCCCAGTGTAAAAATTCATGCTCCAGCGTCAAATCTCGCGCTTTAATGGCAAAATCAGAACCCCAGCCAGACTTCGTGCCGCAGCGCCGAAGACAGCGCCGGAGCGCCGGACCTCGCGCCGCAGCGCCGAGTCCTTATATGTTACTCGCGCCGAAGTGCCACCTCAGCGCCGCAGCGCGGCCCACAGTTCAAACTGTGGTGCCGCGGCGCCACTTAGCAGAATGCTCAGAAATGACTTTTGTCTTGCACAGAAGTCTGAAATTTTTAGTTGTAATGCTATATGACCAAATAATTCTGTTATTTTAGTATTGTAATGTGTTGAACGAACATGGTGTTAATACCTAACGAGTTTATTATCGTTTTGGAATATAACCTGATTACATGGTTAGACATTTAAACCATACGTGATGTAGTGTTGATTATGATTGATCATATCATATTAACATATGTATATAGGGTATTTTGATTTGGATTTTATCGGTTTAATCTACGCACAAGGCAAGTTCTTTAACTCTACTTTTATAACACTTGTGCAAGTTTTCTAACTCTAGCACTTCGTTGTGCAAGTTTAATTTCGTTGAGTACGTTATTCCTTTAAATTCAATTACAATTATGCAAGTTGCTAACTCTACACTTTCGTAGAGCTAGATTGTTTATTATTGAAAAAGTCCTTGTATCTAGTTGTTCATGGGGATACAAGTATTCTAAATCTTATACTTTAATATTGAGCAAGTTTCTTTAATATGTAACTTGTTATTTAGCATGTGAATCGCTATATTTTTATATTATAGTGTTGAACAACCTTATCGTTCAAATTACTATTCACTTTGCATGCTTAGTATCCAATTCTCAATAGCCTTGACTTTATATGTTTCAAGCAAATTATGTTATGATTATTCAGTGTTTATGCTATTAGATTATTCCTAAAGCATGATATTAAGTTACAAATATCGATTCAGTTATGATTATTTCATAGCGTACAGTTAGTTCTTTTGTATTCAAATAATCCTTAGTTGATGACCGTTGAATTCTAAATTACCTTGTAATGTATCCAAACCAAACCTACTTTGGTGCGAACTTGCATTCAAATACTTAGATGAACAACTCTTTTATAAGAGTTTTACGCTTAGCATTGAAATGTTTGTGCACAATACATTGTACGAAGGGCTTATCCCCCTAAGTACGTGGAGTCCTTATAGTCTTATGACTGTCAAAGTTAAAGTTGAAAGATTACTTATAACTGTGGACATGGTTCGTGGTCATTAGACCCTCAGTTGTATATTTCAGAATGTTAATAGAACATATTGTTTAGTTCTATTGAGCCTATTAGTTGGCAAATGTTATAAGATTTTCTTCATTATTATTTCAAGTGAGCTTTGTTTGCTCACTCTTGCTTATATAACTATTACAGTTAAAGATGTAACGGTAGATGTACCTAGCACCAGTAAAGGAAAGGGAAAGATGAGCAAGTACTGAAGACTTGTAATATGTTGACAGTTATTTACTAGATTTTAATTTGATTGATGTAATGAAGTATTTATTTAATTTCCGCATTTGAATGATTGTAATTAAAGGTTAGAAAACCTGAGAGATTTTGTTTATGTAATCCTTTAAGGGAAGGTTAATTATTCAATTCTTATTATAATTAGGTAGTTAGATATGAATGATTTGATTAAGTGAACACCGAATCTTGAGGTAATGAAGTAGCGAGATTTGGGGGTGTCACAAGTTGGTATCAAAGCTTTAGGTTATGAACCTTAGGTGGGGGAAAAGCCTTAGGAAGTAACCTTTGAAAAGATAGTGGAGATAACTCTTATCGAGTTTTAAGGAAGAAGTAATAACACACTTATGTGCTTACGTGTTTACAAATTATGTGTTCGTGAGTGATGATTAATAATAAAAACTTAAAATTTTGTTGTCAAGATGACTAATGTCGGAGAATCCAGTCAGGCTAGAGAGGAAGGACCTCACATGCCTATAGAGGAGGAGCCTCGCGACATTCAGGTTGTTTGGGAACAACTACTGCCACGGGAGTCAGCCCCGTTGGTCACAGTGGTTGAAGACGATGATGATGATTTGGACACAGATGAGGAGGATCCCGTGGAGTTGCCACAAGAGGATGAGGATGACGAGGATGAGGGGGAAGAACTAACCTCGATAGCCGCTCATATGTACGATGAAGTCTACGACCGCAACGTGGAACTTCAGGATACCGTCGAGGAATTGCAAGAGATAGTAGCTGAACAACAGACTGCAATGGCACAGAAGGACGACGAGATCCAGGATCGTGAGGAACGACTAACTAATGTCGAAGAGAAGCTAGTACAAACTGAAGGAGAGAAAGAACAATTGAACGAGGTGATCGCAGAACTAAAGAACAAACTGAAGGAAGAAGCTACTAAGAGAGCAAGAGCTGAAGACGCATACGAAGAAGCTTATCAATGAACTGGGATAGCAGAAAGAGACGCGCAATCAAAGAGGATGAAGATGGAGGAGATGGATAAAGTATTCAATACCATGATCAATCGAGCTCAAGATCAGGTCATGAGTTATGCAATTCAGTTCGAGACGCTGCCATCGTACGTGTTAGATCGCCGAACAATGTTCCGAGTTATGGAAGAAGAGCGTCGAAAGGCTATACAGTATCTTAGTAGGACATCCTAGGGAATGTACTTGATATAAAATATATGATATGATAAATAATATGTAAGTCCCCAGTGTCATGTAACCTGTGGGATATGATGATGATGTCCTGAAGCTTTAGTAGTTCAGGAAAATAATGTAAATAGCAGTGATGTTATTGTTATGATGTTTTCCAAAGAAATTATGAGTGAATAAAAGTTATTTATCTTATTATTCCAAAGTGCTATGTGTTATGTGATTATTACTTCTTTGGGGGCAAGTTAAGTTAAAAAAAATTTACTTAAAAGAGTTAAGTAATAATCTAATGAGTGTATTTTTAACAGAAAATGTCTCCAAGACGTCAACCACCCCGACAGAGAACCACTAAAGGACCCAAGAACAATAATGCTGAAGCTAACCCCGTTTAGCAGCTGGTGACGTTACTGACAGGTGCACTGCAGAATCAACCGCAAAATCAACCACAAAATCAAGCTACAACATTTAAGGACTTCAAGGCGGTTGGACCACCAGAATTCCGTGGGTCCATGAACCCGATTGAGGCACAGACCTGGGTCATGGAGATAGAGAAAGTATTTGAAGTCGCTAGGGTAGGGGATGAACAGAAGACTGCTTTTGCAACGTTCATGTTGAAAGCAGAAGCTAGTTATTGGTGGCAGGCCAATAAAACCCAGGAAGGACCAGGAGTGATGACCTGGGATAGGTTCAAGGAGTTATTCTTCGAAACCTATTTCCTAAAGAGTTCGAAGAGTCAGTTAGAGGTTCAGTTGTTAGAGTTGAAGCAGGGAACGATAACGGTATCTGAGTATGCCGCGAAATTCAACGAGTTGGCGAGGTTTGCGCCATATCAAGTCAGCACAGATGAATGCAAGGGAAAAAGGTTTGAACAGGGACTGAAGCCCTGGTTGTACTGTAACATTCCAGATTCTTTTAATTTATTTTGAAATATTTATTTGAGTTATATAAATATTTAATGGCTATGTTTATTGTTGAATAAATAATTATTCAATTTGATTGATTTGATTTAGTTAATTATTTGTAAGAAAATAATTAAGGAGTTAAAAAAATAAATTGTGATGAGATTATATACTAATTCAATAATTTAATTAGAGAACTTATAGTGATTAAATGAATTATAATATTTTAATTGGAATTGTGATTAAAATAAAGTGTTAGTTGGTTGAATAAAATTATAAAGGAAATTATAATTATGTGATAATGATTTATGTGTGAAAGTAATTTAATAGATTAATATTTGAATTGATTATTTAATTTATTAGAAGTGTGATAAATAACTTTGCTATAAAGGAGTTATTAAAATAAATTAAAAGAGTTTAATTTAGTTTTGCCAAACATGTCTTATTGCATATTAAAGTCTTTTATCTAATTGTGTTTTACCGAACAAGGCATAAGGATTAATGGGTTATTTTTAGTTATTTAACCAAACAAGCCTTATGGCTTTTGATTTTCAAAACTTATATAACTGATATCATTATATCTAGAGTTATATTATATAATTATTACTATATACGTTATATTTTTATTACGTAAGTTAGAGTTGAGTTGGGAGAAAAGCTCAGTTGAAGAAATAGAGAGAAAACAAGAGAGAATTGAGAAAAACTCTAGAGAGTGAGTGATTTCTAACAGGTTTGAGAAAGGAATTGGAGAAAAGAAATTGATAATCAAAAGTAGCCATCATCTTCTTAATCAAAGGTAGGAGCTTAACCTTTTTCTTTAAAAGTTTAGTTTTCCTCTTCCCAAAAAGTTCTCTGTGAAATTTTTATAAAAGATAAATTGTTGTTATGTATATAGTTTTGTATGATTATTGATTATAAGGTTATTTCATGAGTTTATGTATGACTATAATCAATGAATTCATGTAAGTATGTGTTTTTGTAGAAGAAAATATATTACAGAGTGTTCTTATGAAAAATATATGAGTATGGTTAAGTTTAAAAATCAAATTAAGGTTTGGTTAATTGTTAATATATGTATATTAACTATTGAATTCGATAGAGCATGTATAATCATAACCATGGTGTTTTGAAATTACTGTTTTGATTGAAAAACAAAATCACAGTGTCAATTTCCATTGAAAACATCAAAAAAAATGGAGTTTTTGCCAAAAACATTGAAATTGGGTGTTGTACATTTGATGTTTATGTTATTTTATGGGTATAAACATGTTAGAAGTCTTCACAATATGTTTACATGAAGTCTATATGTAAATTTCATGTTAACCAGTCTATTAGATTGGAGCTTTTAGGCCAATTTGGCTTTTGTACATACTGTTGCCGAGTTTGGTCGCCAGATTCTGGAGTCTAAAGCCGCAGCGCGGCCCAGCAGTATAAATCTCGCGCCGCAGCGCCTGCGCCAATCAATGGCCTGCGACTCGCGCCGCAGCGCCAACTCCGAGCCGCAGCGCGAACCACAGTGTAAACTGTGGCGCCGCAGTGCGAGTTAGCAGAATGGTCTGACTGTGTACTTCTTGTACACAAAATTTTAAGAAACATTATGTGATGATAGTAGGACTATAAAATGTTGATTTTAGTATTTCTATACTATGAATAATTATGTTATTAAAGACTAACTTGTGTTATAACTTGGTTATGTGATTAAAAATACAATTTTAAATTATGAACGTACTTAGTTATGTTTGTAAAGTGGTAATGGCTAACTATGTCATGATGACATATGTTTATAGGATATTGTGATTCGTATTGATTCGGTTTAATCTACGTGCAAGGCAAGTTCTTTAAATCTATTTTTATAATTGAGCAAGTTTTCTAATCTATTATCTTGTTAATTCAAGTACTGTTTTCAATTCGATTACAATATAATGATGTAAGTTATTTTGGAGCAAGTTATTCTTGTATTTAACTTGTGGTTTAGCATGCACAACTATATATACTAATGTCGAACATTTCTATCGTTCAAATTGCTATGCATGCTTAGTGTTCAATTCTAATTAACATTGGCTTAGTATTGTTCAAGCAAGGTATGCTATAGTTATTCAAATTGTATGCTATTAGATTATTCCTAAAGCATGACTTTAGTCTACTATGATTGATTCAATCACGATTATTCTATAGTATAGTGTTATTGGTTTTATTCAACTACTCCTTAGTTGATGTTCGTTGAATTCCAAATTACCTTAAAAGCTTATCCAAACCAAACTTCCTTTGGTGCGGACTTGTACTCTGAATACTGAGATGAACAACCCTATTGTTATGATTAGGGGTTAACATACGCATAGCGTTAAAATGTTTGTGCACAATACATTGTACGAAGGGCTGATCCCCCTAAGTACGAGGTCCTTATAGTCTTATGATTGTTAAAGTTGGAGTTGAAAGATTACTTGCAATTGTGGACGTAGTTCATGGTCTTACGACCCTCAGTGATGTATATTTTCCATATTTTGGGATTTCAATTTCTGATTATTATTGATAGAGTACTATTCACTTTTGATGAGCCTATTTTGACAGTTATTATTGTTATACTCCTGTTGATTCCATATTATATCCAGTGAGCAATTGTTTTTCTCACTCTTGCATATTTATAAACTCATTGCAGTTAAAGAAGAGAAGGTAGGTGAACCTTTGTCTACCAAAGGAAAGGGAAAAATGTACAAGTGATGAAGACTTGTAATTTTATTTTTATCATTATGATAATGGACTTTTAAATATGATGTGATGTAATAAATTTCAAATTCCGCATTTGAATGTTTGTAACTAAAGGTTAGATAACCTGGGATATTTTTATTTAAGTTTAATCCTGTATGGGCAGGTTTTTTTATTATTCAATTTTATTATAATTGGATAGTTAGAAATGAATGTTTTGACTAAGTGAACACCAAATCTTGAGGAAATGAAGTACCAGGATTTGGGGGTGTCACATGTACAGTAGGGTTTCCCTGTTCCAGTTGAAGACGTTTGCAGCAGTGATGGAGAAGGCGATTCTCGCTGCGAGTGGAGGCGAGGCTGTAACAAAACACAATCAAGAGCAGAGGAAAAAAAAAGTCTAGGTGAAGCTAAGAGTGGTGGTAGTAACGGCGGAAATGGCAACAATTTGAAAAGGAAGTGGAATGCGAATGGGGGAGCTGGAAATCAGCAAGGAAGCCAGCAAAAGAAGAAGTTCGAAGCATGTGCTACATGCGAAAAGTTTCACAAGGGTGTATGCTTGATGGGGAAATGAGTATGCTTCAACTGTGGCCAGGAGGGTCACATCGCCCCAAATTGCAATCAACCCAAGAAGAATGTTTGCTACACCTGCGGGTCAAAGGATCACTTTGCTCGCGAGTGTCCAAAGAAGAAGTCGGGTGAGACAACTGGAAACAAGGGAAATGCTAGTGGAGGTGCATTGACTATTGCTGGACCGACGTTAACAAATAAGCCCACAGCCAGAACCTTTAACATGACGGTGCAGGACGCGGTGCAATCAGAAGATGTCGTGTCAGGTATTATCCAAATCAATGATATAAATGCATATGTATTATTTGATTCGGGTGTTACTTGCTCGTTTATATCTGATGAATTTGCTAAGAATTAGAAATATCTAGAGGAGAGCTCTCTTTAAACATAGAAATTACGAATATGGAAGTAATTCCTGTTAGGTTCGTATACAAGAACTGTAGGGTGAATATTAAGGGGAATATCATGATGGTAGATTTAATCCCGATAAAAGTCGGAGAGTTTGACGTGATATTGGGAATGGATTGGCTATTCAATTATGGAGTGATAATTGACTGCCAAAAGAAGTGTGTAAACCTTATGACTCCGTCAAAGGTAGTTTTTCATGGTAGCAAATAGTATATAGGGTATTGTGATTTGGATTTTAAGGGTTTAATCTACGCGCAAGGCAAGTTCTTTAACTCTACTTTTATAACAGTTGAGCAAGTTTTCTAACTCTAACACTTCGTTGTGCAAGTTTAATTTCGTTGAGTACGTTATTGCTTTTAATTCAATTACAATTACTCAAGTTGCTAACTCTACACTTTCGTAGAGCTAGATTATTTATTATTGAGAAAGTCCTTGTATCTAGTTGTTCATGGGGATACAAGTATTCTAATTCTTATACTTTAATATTGAGTAAGTTTCTTTAATATGTAACTTGTTATTTAGCATGCGAATCACTATATTTTTATATTCTAGTGTTGAACAACCGTATCGTTCAAATTACTATTCTCTTTGTATGCTTAGTATCTAATTCTCAATTGCCTTGACTTTATATGTTTCAAGCAAATTATGTTATGATTATTCAGTGTTTATGCTATTAGATTATTCCTAAAGCCTGATATTAAGTTACAAATATCGATTCAGTTATGATTATTTCATAGCGTACAGTTAGTTCTTTTGTATTCAACTAATCCTTAGTTGATGACCGTTGAATTCTAAATTACCTTGTAATGTATCCAAACCAAACCTACTTTGGTGCGGACTTGTATTCAAATACTGAGATGAACAACTCTTTTATAAGAGGTTTACGCTTAGCGTTGAAATGTTTGTGCACAATACATTGTACGAAGGGCTGATCCCCCTAAGTACGTGGAGTCCTTATAGTCTTATGACTGTTAAAGTTAAAGTTGAAAGATTACTTATAACTGTGGACATGGTTCGTGGTCATTAGACCCTCAGTTGTATATTTCAGAATGTTAATAGAATATATTGTTCAGTTCTATTGAGCCTATTAGTTGGAAAATGTTGTAAGATTTTCTTCATTGTTATTTCAAGTGAGCTTTGTTTGCTCACTCTTGCTTATATAACTATTATATTTAAAGATGAGAAGGTAGATGTACCTAGCACCAGTAAAGGAAAGGGAAAGATGAGCAAGTACTGAAGACTTGTAATATGTTGACAGTTATTTACTAGATTTTAATTTGATTGATGTAATGAAGTATTTATTTAATTTCCGCATTTGAATGATTGTAATTAAAGGTTAGATAACCTGAGAGATTTTGTTTATGTAATCCCTTAAGGGAAGGTTTATTATTCAATTCTTATTATGATTGGGTAGTTAGATATGAATGATTTGATTAAGTGAACACCGAATCTTGAGGTAATGAAGTAGCGAGATTTGGGGGTGTCACAGTTGAAATACCCGGTGATAAAAGTACAGTAATACGCGTGGTTGCACAGTAGCACACGGTATTGTACAATATCATTAATTATTGATGCTTACGTGAGAAGTCACTCAGTTTTATTCAATTATTGCAACAGTAGTTGATGCATAGTATCTCATATTATTGATTGAATTATTGTCAAAGTATCATCTGCATAATATTTTATATTATTAAATCAATAAATGAGACGACACAGTTATTCATATTATTATTTGTATTATTGACAATCTCTAGAAAGTTCTATCGAGGAAAGGGGTTTGGTCATCTAATTGTGCGCCAATAAGGAGAAATCCTTATCGAAAAGCCCCCTCTTTCCTGGGAATGATCTGGTTGTTAATATTGTGAGTTATAATAATAATGATGAATAATTGTTGAAAGATTAAAAATGTGTTTAGGCAAGTGATTTGTGATAAATAAAGGGGTTTGTCATGAAGTATTTATTATAAATTTGGCTTATTACATTGACCACTGCTTACTCATTTTTCAAAATCATCGATAGAAAGTTATCTCAGTTTTTGAATAAAATAGAAAACTTTATATATAAAACAGAATACTTTTTATAAATAGAATATATTATATTTTATTATATTACATAGTATTTGCATAGTACTGCATAGTGTTGCATAGTAAAATCAAAATTTTCGTCGAGAATCCGTGACTGCGCCCATGAACTTCCCCTACTGTGCGTCCAAATAGTATCATGTCATTCTCGTATAAATAGGATGCTCAATTTAAAAATGAAAATCGCATCAGGATTAGAGAATTCTTCTTCTATAATATTGAGCGTATTTATTTAGAGTTTAAGAAAACTTTGAGTGTAGAAAATAGTGTAATTTTTTTTAAGAATATCCCCGCTATATCAGTCAGAAGTACTTTCCTTTTAAGGAAATGTGTATTATTTATTTCATATTCGTAAGAGATTATTTTTTATATTTGTATGGATTATTTTTTTTGTTCAATATTCGTACGAAATATTATCTTCGTTCAATATTCGTAAGGGATATTATCTTCATTCAATATTCGTAAGGATTATTATTTTCGTTCAATATTCGTAAGGGATATTATTTTGTTTAATATTCATAGAAAATAATATTTTCTTTCATACTCTGTAGTATGTAAGTTATATTATTTCGTTTCATATTCCTAAATCTACACTTATTTTGATAAGTATTGCTTCTATACTCCTTGAAATTAGTAGAATATCCTTGAAATTTGCGCTTCATCTAGTATCGTTTTACTGAAATATTTTTCTGGACATTCTTGTTAAATTTTAACCTTTTCATGCCGGAGTACTATTCATGGGCACTATTCAAACATTCGACACTATTTATACATACAATACTATTTATACAGTACTAATTATACATACGGTACTATTCACAGGATACTATTTATGTAGTATTATTCATGAGATACTATTTACGAAGTACTATTCACGGGATACTATTCACCCGGGGAACTATTCACGACAAAAATTAATTTTTTTTCTGTCCAAATTATTTTTGATACATGAATATTATTCTTGAAATTTACTCCACAAAGCAGTTATCATGTTGACAATTTGGACATTCTTAAACTCTGGATAAATTAAATTATAAATCTTTAAAATTTATCCTTGATCTCACTTAATTGAATTCTTATATCATTGTCATCATCCTCATGCTTATATTATGATGAAAGTCATCTTTGGCCCATAGTGTATAGATGGACTGTTGATTGGTATGATTATGACTAAGAATTATGTATCGGTATAATCATGACATGTAATGTTACAAATGATGAGGTAAAAGTCTTCATTAGCCCGTAGTGCATTGATGGACAGTTGTTTGGCATGATCATGACCACTTGTGATAATAATGAATATCCTTGGCCCGTAGTGCATGAATAATTCATGGATGTGATAATAATGAATATCTGTAATACCCGAGAATTTCCATGTCTTATGAATATATTAATGGAATAAATATTTATTTGAATATAAATGATTTCGTGTTATGAGGCAAGTTAACTCAATTATATTAAAGTGATTAATGTGGAGTTGTAATAAACTCGTTGAATGCCTTGTGTGGCACCGTGATAGTAGTGACTATATTAATTAACGAAAGAGTTGTTAAGCAAACAATTAAACTATATTAATCCTTCAATATTTTTAAAGAATATTGATAAATTTCACGTAAGGAATACGCTCTTAAACTACTATGATAGTTAATTTATGATGTGAAGAAATATTATGGAGATGAATGTTGAAATTGGCTTGAAGCTAAGCTAGTTTGGCACTGTCAGGGTACGGCGCAGCTGCGCTGTAAGACACCGAATTTTATGAAATGAAAGTATTCAATTTTATTATAATTATTATTTTATTTCGTAAATGGTTAAATTGATAAAAGGTTAAAGTTAAGGGTGATATGTGAAATTCTTTTTTGCAAAGTAAACAAGTTGTTATAAAATATTCATTTGGTCGAGGAATATTCGTTTTAACAGAGACTATTCGTACGATGGCATAATCATTGGTGGACCCCACAACGGAAGTATTGTCGTAGTAAGAAAACGACAGAATTATCTTTTTATAAAAATAACGGCGAAAGTGTTACCATTGAAACTGTTGAACTACCCGGTAGTAAAAGTATAGTACTACGCGTGGTTGCATAGTAGCACACGGTATTGATTATTGATGCTTACGTAAGAAGTCACACAGTTATACTCAATTATTGCTACAGTAATTGTTGCATCATATCTCTCATATTATTGATTCAATTATTGTCACAGTATCATCTGCATAATATGTTATATTATTAAATCAATAATTGAGACAACAAAGTTATTCATATTATTATTTGTAATATTGACAATGTCTAGAAGTTCTGTCAAGGAGAGGTTTGGCCACCTAATTGCGCGCCAATAAGGAGAAATCCTTATCGAAAAGCCCCCTCTTTCCTGGGAACGACCTGGTTGTTAAATATTGTGAGTTATAATATTAATGATGAATAAGTTCGTGTTGATTAAAGATGAAATTGATAGTTCCATTGTGTTGGGATTATTAGTGTTAGTGGAAATCGATATTTATTTCGATAATAATTGATGTCTGGAAGTTATATTGACCAATCGGGTAATTAACCGGATAAATGAGCAATTAATTGTTATTAATTCACATGCTTATAACTATGTGTTCACATGTGTGTACTATTGATTCACATGATTTACTATTAGGGGAGTTGGTACAAGATTGATAATACTTGCATGACCAAATTAAAAATAGAGGTATAGATGAAGGTACTATACTATAATTAATTTTTTCACATGTTTAGACTATTGAGTCACATGATTTACTATTGATTCACATGATTTACTATTAGGGGAGGTGATGGAAGTTTGATAATACTTGCAGGACTAAATTAAAAATAAAGAAACAGAGGGAGATATTATACTGTAATATTTTGAGCCCCAAATTGTGAAATTATTGAAACAATATTTTCCTATAAATAGAAGCTCATTCTTCCTTCATTTCTCACCAATTCACTAAGTCTCACAAGAGCATTTATTATAGAGAGAAATTATAGAGAGAAAGAAGAAGAGAAGTCTGCTACCTCACTATTCCAGTATCCAGTTTTCTTCTAAGGTAAGGGGTATTATTTCTTTCGTATTCATGAGGAGAGTTATTTACTTTCAATACTCGTAAGGGTTGTTATTCCATTCTTTATTATTCTGCTGGAATAACCTGTCTGTGCGGTCTATTGCATGTCTGGTGAATTCTTCTGTTATTCCATTCTTTATTATTCTGTTGGAATAACCTGTCTGTGCGGTCTATCGCATGCCTGGTGAATTCTTCTATTATTTCATTCTTTATTATTCTGTTGGAATAACATGTCTGTGCGGTCTATCGCATGCATGGTGAATTCTTCTGTTATTTCATTCTTTATTATTCTGTTGGAATAACCTGTCTGTGACTATCGCATGCCTGATGAATTCTTCTGTTATTCCATTCTTTATTATTCTATTGGAATAACTTGTATGTGCGGTCTATCGCATGACTGGTGAATTCTTCTGTTATTCCATTCTTTATTATTCTGTTGGAATAACCTGTCTGTGCGGTCTATCGCATGCCTGGTGAATTCTTCTGTTATCCATTCTTTATTATTCTGTTGGAATAACCTGTCTGTGCGGTGTGACACCCCCAAATACTCCATTTCCTGAAGATTTGGTGTTCAAGTAATCAAAACATTCATTTCTAACTACCCAATTATAATAAAATTGAATAAATAAAACCTGCCCATACAGGATTAAATTTAAATAAATCTCTCAGGTTATCTAACATTTACAAACATTCATTCATTCATGCGGAATAATTAAAATAACATTCATTACAATCTTTAAACAAGTCTAAAAATAAACTATTCAATCTATTACAGGTCTTCAGCTTTGTTTCATCTTTCCTTTCCCTTTACTGGTGCTAGGTACATCACCAGTTTCAACCTTAGCTGTAAGAAAGTTTACAGGCAAGAGTGAGCAAACAAAGCCCACTTGAAATAATAATAGATAAATCATTTAACTTTATATCATTTGCCAATATTAGGTTTAATAGAACTGAACAATAAATTCTATTACTTTCTGAAAACTTTAATCAATTACTGAGGGTCTAATGACCACGAATCATGTCCACAGTTATAAGTAATCTTTCAACCTAAACTTTAACAGTCATAAGACTGTAAGGACTTCATGTACTTAGGGGGATCAACCCTTCGTACAATGTATTGTGCACAACTATTTCAACGCTAAGCGTAAACCTCTATTAAAAGAGTTGTTCATCTCAGTATTTAGAATACAAGTCCGCACCAAAGTAAGTTTGGTTTTGATAAGCTTTCAAGAAAATTTGGAATTTAACGAACATCAACTAAGGAGTAGTTGAATAAGACCAATAACACTATACTATAGAATAATAGTGATTGAATCAATCATAGTAAACTAAAGTCATGCATTAGGAATAATCTAATAGCATACAATTTGAATAACTATAGCATACCTTGCTTGAACAATACTAAGCCAAGGTTAATTAGAATTGAATACTAAACATGCATAGCAATTTATTTATGCATGCTAAACAACAAGTGTAATACAAGAATAATTTGTTCAACATCAAACAAAAGTTTAGACAGCTTGCATCATTATAAGGTAATCGAATTGAAAACAATAATTAGTTCAATAAGATAAAGGATTAGAAATCTTGCATCGTCATGAGTAACTAAATACAATGACCTACTCAATAATAGACAATCTCGCTCTACGAAAATGTAGAGGTAGCAACTTGCAACAATTGTAATTGAATTTGAAAACAATAATGTACCAAATGAATTTAAACTCGCACAATGAAGTTTTGAGTTAGAGAACTTTCCTTGTTCGTAGGCTAAACCGAATCAATTTGAATCACAATATCCTATATACATATGTCATCGTGACATAGTTAGTCATTAACACATAACTAATACATTCATCGTGTAGGTTAAACAATCACTACTCACGTTCACCAAAGGTCCTACACATATCATATGTATTGACAATACACATTAGTTATACTAACATTAGATTCATATAGCTTACTAACAAAATCGCATCTTTTCATGAACATCACTATTTAGCTTTATTACAACTACTTAAGTGATCATGCCATTGCACTATATACACATTAACAACTTGATACAGCATCCTATTACATGTCTAACATGTTATCATTAGGTTATACTAATACACAAAGGATTGCACTTGCATCTGCGCATTCCGACGCCTTCCGATGGCCTCCAAATACACAACAGTCCTAAAGATAGCCGTTTTGACCCTTCATAATGATTTCAAATTGAAACACTTAAAGAATAAAAGTTATAGGCCTATTCGTCCTCGTTCCGAATCATCTTGAATCGCATCAATCAGAGTTCGTATGAAAAAGTTATACTCATTTTAGTAAACTACGTCCGGTCAGTTTTTTTTCAAAATTTTGGCTTGACAGAACACCCCCCCGCCGGGGTGGGGGTTTTTGCACTAGGGGGCCCGCCGGGGCGGGGGTCACTGCTGCGATTATGCAATTTTAGCTCTAGAACACTACGAAAAGCCAAATTAGGCCTCCATACTCCTTTCTAACAACCATACCAAACTACCCAATGAGTAGGTTTACATAAACATAATCTAATACTTTCTAACGCGTTTCTAGTCATCTAAACAACATTAACATCAAATTTACAACACCCAATTTCAATGTTTTTGGCAAAACTCCATTGTTGACAATTTTTAATGAAAATCAACACTGTGATTTTGTTTTTCAATAAAAACAGAAATTTTAAAACATCATAGTTATGATTATACATACTTTATCAATTTCCATAATCAATTTATCAATTGAACAACTACTTAAACCTTAATTTCTATTGTAAACTAAGCCATGTTCATATATATTCATATAAACTCACTGTAATATGGGTTTCTTCACAAATTACATACATACATGAATTAATTGACTATTCCTATATATAACTTATGAAAAACAATTTCTATAACAAATAATTTAACATACAAAACCATATACCACACACAATTTATCATTCACAAAAATTTTTCAGAGAATTTTTGGAAGAGAAGACAACTAAAACTTTTGAAAAATAAAAGGGTTTAGATGATACCTTGTATCCTAGAAGATGATAACTTTGTTTAAGAAGATGATAACAAGACTTCTTTTCCCTCAATTCTTGTCACAATTTCTCTAGGATTATCTCAATTTTTCTCTGTATTCTTCTTCTTCTCCTCTCTTCTTCTTCTGAGTCTTTCTCCTAACTCTATTCTAACTTACGTACTAACAAAAAGATATAACGCATACTAATAATAATATAGGTATTAAGTATATAATATTAATATATGTATAACTGACATCAGTTATCTAACTTTTTTTAAAAATCAAAAGCCCTAAGGCTTGTTTGGCTAACATAATAAAAATAACTCATTAACTCTTACACCTTGTTTGGTAAACCTAATTAAAATAAATCAATTAATCCTTATACCTTGATTAGTAAAACACCATTGCATTAAAGACTTAATATGCATTAAGACTTGTTTGGCCAAAACTAAATTAAAGTCCTTTAATTTATTTTAATAACTCCTTTATAGCAAGGTTATTAGTCACACTTTATTTAATTAAATAAATAAAACATTAATCCATTAAATTACTTTAATCACATAAATAATTATAATTTCTTTTACAATTATAACTTCATTTAATCAACTAATATTTTAAACTACAATTTCTCATTTAAAATATTATTATTTATTTAAAATCATTATAAGCTCTCTAGCTTATTAAATTAATAATTATTATAAAATCTCATAACAACTAATTTATTTAGCTCCTTAATTAATTACACAACAAATAATTAATTAAATCATATCAATTCAAATTACCATATAATCAAATAAATATTTAATATTGCCAATAAATATTTAATATTTACTATTTAATTATTTATCTGATTATTTGTTCAACAATTAATTTAAATACACCACATCACTCAAATTGAACAATTAATTATTCAATCAATAAACCTATCCATTAAATATTTATATAAATCAATAAATATTTATTATAACACTTTAAAATTATATAATGTTACATGCGGTCTATCGCATGCCTGATGAATTCTTCTGTTATTCCATTCTTTATTATTCTGTTGGAATAACCTGTCTACGCGGACTACCGCATGTATGGTGAATTCTTCTGTTAATTCATTCTTTATTATTTTGTTGGAATAACCTGTCTATGTGGATTACCGCATGCATGGTGAATGACCCTTCGTATTCATTCCTTATTAAATTGTGGAAATGATCTGTCTACGTGGATTACCGCATGGCGGACGAAAATCTATTTGCAGTTTCATATATTCTATTATACTCAGTTGGTTAAAGTTTTGGCTTCTATACTCCATGAAATTAGTAGAATATCCTGGATATTTGCGCTTCATCCAATATCTTTTCATGGAAATATTTTTCTGAGCATTCTTGAATTTTACTCCATAAAGTAGTATCATGTTGACAATTTGGACGTTATTGATTTCTGGATAAATTAAATTATAAATCTTTAAAATTTATCTTGAACTTGTTTTATTGAATTATTATGTCATTGTCATCATCCTCATGTTTATATTGTGATGAAAGTCATCTTTGGCTTACGTGCATAGATGGACTTGGTATGATTATGACCAGGGATTATTCGGTATAATCATGACCGTAATGTGACGAATGATGTGGTGAAAGTCCTCATTGGCCTGTAGTACATTGATGAATAGTTGTTGGTATGATTATGACCAGAGATTATTCAGTATAATCATAACCATTGATGATTGCATGAATATCCTTGGCCGTGATGCAGGGAGGATTCGATTTTATTTATTTAGTTGAGTCTCAGCAATAAAGTTGATGAAAAACTTTTTAAATCATAGAAGATAGTAGATTTTATGCTCTACTTGACTCTTCTAATGGATTGCTTATTCCGCTACAGTTGTTGATCTAAAACTTGTTGTCTATTATATTCTATCAGTTGTTATACTGTTGAAGGCTAAAGATAATTTATTCTGCATTATCTTGGTCATAATATTTCTTACTAGACTAGTTGAGCTCACCCCTTTCTTTCATTGTTCTCTTCAGGAAATGAGAATATAGCTGGGACAAGTCGGGAAATAGAGTGATGGTCCAGGATAAGTGACTTTAGTAGTCCTCACTATTCTGTGAAATAGTGTGATAATAATTGTAATGAGGACTCCATTGAGAGTGGATATTATCTAGAAGGCAATATTCTTATTTAAACTCTCAGCTATATTTTATCGTATTGTACACGACAGTTGTATAATTAAGTTTGCATTTGATTTATGTACCATGTATTTGGCGACTCAAGATGGGTGATGTATACATGTTTTGGTGGCGTCGCAGTTGGTATCAAAGCTTAGGGATATGATCCTTAGCTGAGATGTGAGACAAGAACTAGGAGGGGAGAGACGGGGAATTCCTTCGCTAGTATGACCTACCTAAGTTTATTTGGTATTTAATTGGTCGGTCAGAGTATAGGGATAATATGTGATGTGTTAATTAACCCTTGTTTTGTGGCAGTATTTGAAAATGGCATCTGAAAATGTTGAGATAAACAATGAAGCACATGAGACCGTTGAGTCACCAATGATCAATACCTAGGATAATGTGCAACAAGAAGACAATAATCCTCAGGTAAACAATAACACCGATGAAATGGTGAACGATGGGATGTTCAGAGGCTTTATACAATTCATGTAACATCAGGCGAGAGAGACTCTTGTTCAAAATGCAGGTGGAAACACTGGCAACTCTCGGATGGTCACCACTAAGCAGTTCAAGGAGCCGGGACCGCCAGAATTTTTGGGAAAGCCAAAATCACTTAAGGCGGAGACGTGGTTAAAGCAGATCACCAAGATATTTGATGTCTTGGGATGCTCCGAGGAGTAAAAGATTCTATTTGCCACCTATATACTGCGTGAAGAGGCAGATTGCTGATGGGAATCTGTAAAGCGTACCCAGCCTGACGCACTCAAGATGTCTTGGGAGAAGTTCCAAGAGCTGTTCAACGATAAGTACTTTTCCAAAAGTATTCGTCACATGAAGGAGGTGAAATTTATCAAGTTGGATCAAAACAATATGACCGTGTCGCAATACGAGGCTAAATTTGCGGAGTTATCCCGGTTTGCATCCCATTTGGTCGATAATGAGGAGCGAATGACGCGAATATTTCTAAGAGGTTTGAAACCCGATATACATCAATACCTCATTTCTCACAAACTTTGTTTATATTCAGATGTAGTGAATAGGGCTCAGTTATTGGAGCGCGATAATGAGACAGCCCAACGAAAGGGCAACGACCAACAACACGATAATAATCATACCGGTGACAACTATCATCGGAACAATGATAACCATCGTGGGGGAAATTATCATGCCAAGAATGGTAACCACTTCGGTGGTAATCATGGCCAAGATAATAGGAGTGGAAATTTCAAGAAGACAAGGCTCTACAACGATGAAAAGACAGCAGCACCAACACCCGTTTTCAAGGAAGGAGAACGACCACCAATTGTATGCTTCAAATGTGGAAGGGGGTCACCTAGCCCGATTTTGTCGTGCACCAAAGTCAAGTCCCGCTGGGACGGTGGCACCAAAGGCGGATACGGACAAAACAAAGTCGGTGGTTTCAGGAAGAGCATTTTTTGTGACTTCTCAAAAATCGAGTAACCCGAACGAAGTTAGCACGAGTTAGTTAATTATAAATTCTTACAAAGTCTATACCTTATTAGATACCAGTTCGACCCATTCTTTTATCTCTCTTGCTTGCGTTCAACGTTTAAATTTGACTCCGGAGAAATTAAACTTTGACTTATTAGTTGAAACTTCGTTAGTAGAAACCTTCGTTACCTCCACTGTTTATAAATCTTATTTGATTCAAATCGATACCCTCACGTTACCTGTCGATCTTATCTCTTTGAAAATACTTGCTCTTGATGTGATTTTAGGAATCGATTGGTTAACTACTCATCATGCTTTTCGTAAGGTTGTTAGCTTTCATATTCCTAACTAACCTGTTATGCGAATTCAGGCAACCAAACCACTAAAGTCAATCACTGTCATATCAAGCCATAAGTAAAGAGTCCCGAGCCTTTATCTGGTGACTTTCTTGTATGGAATGTACCGAAGCCAGACTTTCTGTAGGCGACGTCGTGAATGACGATGACAAGTTGATAGGTATCAATGTGACGTATTATCCAAGTCTTGGATGAGAGTCACAGTTTTGAATGATATTTCTATTGTTAATAAATTTCCTGACGTATTCTTGAAGACTTCTTAGCTTACCCCTAGAGCGTGAAATCGAATTTTGTATTGACCCCAGTACAAAACCCATTTCTAAAACCCTCAAATATTTCTTTACCTAAAACGATCGTATAATGTGCCAAAGACATTGGCTCGAGCTATTGAAGATTACGACCATACCATTCAATATTATCGTGGTAGAGCGAACGTGGTAGCTGACGCGTTGAGTAGAAGATCGTATGCAGGTACGAGTGTGACGTTGTTAACACAAAAATCCATTTCGTATAACTTACAAATGATGAAGATAGAATTTAAGACTCTAGGGATCCACATGGTGATATCAACTATACGAGTATAATCGACTTTAATCGATAAAGTTAAAGGCCGCTCAAGCTACACACCCGGAGCTGATGAATGTGAAGAAGAAGATTCAAGAGGGCATTATTCTAGAAGCTAGACTCTATGAAGAGAGGAAATCTCAACCCTCGATTTAATTGGTCAATTTGAAATCCTCGATCGAGTAGGAACTGTGGCATATAGACTTGCCTTATCGCCAAGTATATCGCGTGTTCATAACGTTTTTCACGTATCGATGTTAAGTAAATATGTGGACGACCCGAACCACATTATTGAATTAGAACTAGACGAGATAGCTGAAGATTTAACGTATGAGGAGATACATGTTAAAATCTTAGATAAGAATGATTATATTCTACGCTCAAAGGTTATACCTCAAGAGTTAGAAACTGACGAAGTATCATCATCTCTTCGGCATACCAGGTACGTACGTAAATTTTGAGGACGAAATTTCGTAAGGAGGGGAGATTGTAAGACCCCGAAGTTTATGAAATAAAAGTATTCAATTTTATTACAATTATTATTTTATTTCGTAAATGGTTAAATTGATAAAAAGTTAAAGTTAAGGGTGATATGTGAATTTTTTTTTTGCAAAGTAAGCAAGTTGTTATAAAATATTCGTTTGGTCGGGGAATATTCGTTTTAACAGGGAATATTCGTACGACGGCACAATCATTGGTGGACCCCACAACGGAAGTATTGTCGTAGTAAGAAAAAGACAGAATTATCTTTTTATAAAAATAACGGCGAAAATGTTACCGTTAAAACTGTTGAACTACCCGGTAGTAAAAGTACAGAAATACGCGTGGTTGCATAGTAGCACACGGTATTGATTATTGATGCTTACGTAAGAAGTCACTCAGTTATACTCAATTATTGCTACAGTAATTGCTGCATCATATCTCTCATATTATTGATTCAATTATTATCACAGTATCATCTGCATAATTTATTATATTATTAAATCAATAATTGAGACGACAAAGTTATTCATATTATTATTTGTAATATTGGCAATGTCTAGAAGTTCTGTCAAGGAGAGGTTTGGTCACCTAATTGCGCGCCAATAAGGAGAAATCCTTATCGAAAAGCCCCCTCTTTCCTGGGAACGACCTAGTTGTTAAATATTATGAGTTATAATATTAATGATGAATAAGTTCATGTTGATTAAAGATGAAATTGATAGTTCCATTGTGTTGGGATTATTAGTGTTAGTGAAAATCGACATTTATTTCGATAATAATTGATGTATGGAGGTTATATTGACCAATCGGGTAATTAACCGGATAAATGAACAATTAATTACTATTAATTCACATGCTTATAACTATGTGTTCATATGTGTGTACTATTGATTCACATGATTTACTATTAGGGGAGTTGGTGCAAGATTGATAATACTTGCATGACTAAATTAAAAATAGAGGTATAGATGAAGGTACTATTCTATAATTAATTTTTTCATATGTTTAGAACTATTGATTCACATGATTTACTATTAGGGGAGGTGGTGCAAGTTTGATAATACTTGCATGACTAAATTAAAAATGAAAAAAAAGAGGGAGGTATTATACTATAATATTTTGAGCCCCAAAATGTGCAATTATTGAAACTATATTTTTCTATAAATAGAAGCTCATTCTTCCTTCATTTCTCACCAATTCACTAAGTCTCATAAGAGCAATTATTATAGAGGGAAAGAAGAAGAGAAGTCTGCTACCTCACTATTCCAGTATCTAGTTTTCTTCTAAGGTAAGGGGTATTATTTCTTTCGTATTCATGAAGAGAGTTATTTTCTTTCAATACTCGTAAGGGTTGTTATTCCATTCTTTATTATTCTGTTGGAATGACCTGTCTGTGTTGTCTATCGCATGCCTGGTGAATTCTTCTGTTATCCATTCTTTATTATTCTGTTGGAATAACCAGTCTGTGCGGTCTATCGCATGCCTGGTGAATTCTTCTGTTATTCTATTCTTTATTATTCTGTTGGAATAACCTGTTTACGCAAACTACCGCATGCATGGTGAATTCTTCTGTTAATTCATTCTTTATTATTTTATTGGAATAACTTGTCTATGTGGATTACCGTATGCATGGTGAATGATCCTTCGTATTCATTCCTTATTATCTGTCTACGTGGATCACTGCATGGCGGGCGAAAATCCATTTGCAATTTCATATATTCTATTATACTCAGTTGGTTAAAGTTTTGGCTTCTATACTTCATGAAATTAGTAGAATATCCTAGATATTTGCACTTCATCCAGTATCTTTTCATGGAAATATTCTTCTGAGCATTCTTGAATTTTACTCCACAAAGCAGTATCATGTTGACAATTTGGACGTTATTGATTTCTGGATAAATTAAATTATAAATCTTTAAATTTTATCTTGACCTTGTTTTATTGAATTATTATGTCATTGTCATCATCCTCATGCTTATATTGTGACAAAAGTCATCTTTGGCTTACGTGCATAGATGGACTTGGTATGATTATGACCAGGGATTATTCGGTATAATCATGACCGTAATGTGACGAATGATGTGGTGAAAGTCCTCATTGGCATGTAGTACATTGATGGACAGTTGTTGGTATGATTATGACCAGGGATTATTCACTATAATCATGACTATTGATGATTACATGAATATCCTTGGCCGTGATGCAGGGATGATTCGATTTTATTTATTAAGCTGAGTCTCAGCGATAAAGTTGATGAAAAACTTTTTAAATCATAGGAGATAGTAGATTTTATGCTCTACTTGACTCTTCTAATGGATTATTTATTCCACTGCAGTTGTTGATCTAAAACTTGTTGTCTATTATATTCCATCAGTTGTTATACTGTTGAAGGCTAAAAATAATTTATTCTGCATTATTTTGGTCATAATTTTTTTTACTGGACTAGTTGAGCTCACCCCTTTCTTTCATTGTTCTCTTCAGGAAATGAGAATATAGCTGGGACGAGTCGGGAAATGGAGTGACGGTCCAGGATAAGTGGCTTTAGTAGTCCTCACTATTCTGTGAAATAGTGAGATAATAATTGTAGTGAGGACTCCATTGAGAGTGAATATTGTCTAGAAGATAATATTCTTGTTTAAACTCTCAGCTATGTTTTGTCGTATTATACACGACAGTTGTATAATTAAGTTTGTATTTGATTTATGTACCATGTATTTGGTGACTCAAGATGGGTGATGTATACCTATTTTGGGGGCGTCACGTGCGCCCTTCCAACAGTACAAACTGGCGCAGCTGCGCCATTGATCAGTTGAAGATATTAATTTTCTACTTTAGAAATTAAATGGAACACTTATGTGATATGTGTGACATTAATAAACCATAGGATAAAAGTACGTGATGTTGATATTAATCGATAAAGGAATTATTAAGTGAGTAATTAATTAATATTAATTGTTAATGGTTATTGTAGAATATTGATTAGTTGATAATGATAATTAATTAATCATGTGTGATTATTATTATTAGCAATATGTCTATAAGTATAATAAGAGTTATATAAATAATTAATGGTTATAGAGATCCATAATTACATTAATCAATGAGGATTTGATTAATTAATATTGGTGTTAATTAATCAAGGAAATGAATAATTTATTTATTTGACATAAAACAAATAAGTAAGTTATTAATATAATAAGATTATATTGACTGTTATGTGCAAGTGTGCAACAATTAAATATATTATTTATGTAATACAACTACGTTGTATAGTGTAGTACGACACTTATGTGACTATACTATATATAGTAACCATATATTAAGATTTATTGAAACTATATGATAGGAACACATCATGAAATGTGTATGTGACAATATGCATGTGGGTAGACATTAAAATAAAATGCACATGAATTATATGTATGATTAATATCTACTACCTTGAAATATTAATTATGTAAATCATATTGTTATAATTAATGTATGGTTGATATGTGTATACAATATAACATAAGAATAAGAGTTGTGTATAAGTGTATAGTCTAGTGTTGCAAACATGCTGAGTATTTGAAATTCTCCCAAAATTAGTGTCCCATTTGCCCTCATTTCTCAGTCACGTGAATCACATAAAGGCTAAGGCCTATTTTCTTTTTTTCTTCCAAGCTTTCCTAGCTGATGATTATGGCGGGAGTGGTGGTGATAATGATTTTCAACTAACATCTAACAACTCTCTCTTAACCTTCATGCAATCCTTCAATCCATGAGTTTAATTCGCTGGGAAATTGCAATGTCTATGTAAAATTTCTTCTATAAATATGGACTCTCCTTCTCCAATTGCCATTGCTGAGAATTACAAAGTGTGAAATTGAGAGCATACAAGTGTTCTATGAAATTGAGAGTTCATTAGCAGCAAGTTCATTTCACATTACAGAGGTATAATCCCTCTTCCTTGCTTTCCATTTCATTCTCTGCCAAAAAGAGTTCTTGAGTTCTTGAATTTTAATTTCTTGATTATGTGGAGTTGGATGATAATGAGGTTGGGTAATGATTATATAGTTGTTATATGACCATATAAGTATGTTTAAACTGATATATAAGTAATTAGAATCGAATTTATGAATAATTTTAATGGTTGGGCTAGTTTTCTACCGACGCAGACTGTTCTGGGCTTGAACCAGATGTAGCACAGCTGCGCCGTTATAACACTGGGGCGCAGCACAGCTGCGCCGGCCTCTGAGTTCAGTTGAGCCTTCTGTTTTAAAATCTGCTAAGTGATGATCAACTATTATTGCTTAAACTAGCATGCAAGCATATGTAATGGGTATATATAAGTATATTAACCTAATGTGAGCATGTTTAGACTAGCATACAAGATTGACGAAAGTGGTTTAAAATGGATTTAGGACTTTAGAAAGGAACTTGATACATATGTATGCCATGTTTATATACTGACTTTGCAAGCATGTTAGTATGATTTAGAAATGCATAAATAACCCGTTAACTTGTGTGTATATGATTCATAAGGACGAATGAACATGTTGAACCTATTAGTAAGCCTTACTAATGAAGATACAAACTTTGAATATTAATGTTAACATGCTACTTTTAGAATCTGACTTTTATGAGCATGTTTGATGGTACTTTTAGACTTGATAATGTATCATACATATATACCTACTATGTTAGGAGTTGTGAAATCACGTTGAGATTATATAAAGCATATTTTCAAACCAAAATGATGCTAATTACACATATGTGATTTGAATACTCATAAGCGTGCCAAATATGAGTTTTATAACTACCTTGTATGTTTAGAAAGCAAGCTTGATAGACTTTGTGGTTTCATGACCTTGAATGACCTTAACTTGTTGAAATGTTTAATTTAGAATTATATTATGAAAGGGAGAAACCTAGATTGACTTGAGAAACATGAAAAGACCTTTAATATGGCAAAATATATTATGTGTGAATGATGTGCTCAAGCCGAACAGAAACCTCAAGGCAACAACTGAGTCTTGGCTTGGCCAAAGGGCTGCGCAGCTGCGCCGGCCCTAGGCTTAGCCATGGCACAGCTGCGCCAGTCTGGAATTTGAGATTATGCAATCTGATTTGGGACAGTTAACTTGTATGATGCCTATATTGCTAAAAGTGGTTTAAAACCTACTAATGCATGTACATATGAGATGATTAAGTAATATGATGGTGTTTATCTTGTATAAGGAAAGTCCATAGGTAACAAGGTCTTAACCTTGAGCATTATAAATTTACTTACAAAGTAACTAGATACTTGATTTCGTGATAAACATATAAGCTGATTTTGTACCATATGTGCATATTTGTATCATGTCGAGCTTGATTAAAGAATGTGTTAGCTAATAAGCATCTTGTACTTATAATACACTATACATAGGAATCAAAATTGTTGAATTATTAATGTGGAAAAACTACGCTTAAGGCAAGTATCTGAACTATCCTTTACATTGTGCAAGTATCCTAAAACCTTGCTTTACTTTATTCAACAGATATCGTAAGCTTATCTCTTTGAATGCAAGTTATCCTACTTATTCGTTCAATTGAGCTAGTATGTTTAAACTCTTGTGAAAACTATTATTCATGTTGAACTTGGTATTGTTCTTGAATATTGTGAAAGGGTCTATGTCATTGATTCGGCTAGACTATATGCATGTTTATAAAACTGTCCAAACTAATTGATTGGTGCGAAAATCTTGAAAACTGAGTTGAACAACCCTTATGGTAAGGGGAGTGTATGTTGTTGGAAACCCTAACACATGAGTGGATATTACTGTGGTGTTATGTATAACTTGGAGTATTGTAGACTGATCATCTATATTACTTGATTCTTTTGGGTTATCAGTTTAATATTGGTAATTCTAGTAGATGTTCAATAGTCCTTAGTGACCGCTCAGTATAAATTGTTTATCCAGTTGGATACATTGATAGCCTTTGAGTTCATATATATCTGTTGATTTATATTGAATTATCGTCCTTATTCCATGGATTTGATTCCAGAATTGTTGATATTCATTATTTGTGATATTTTTCTAAAACCTTGAACTATCTTAGAAATGATATTTCGATATTTCAAACTCGTGTTATAAAACTCGTTACCCTTGTTATATATTACTTGCTGGGCAATTTGTGCTCATGCTTACTTATTTAAAACCTTTTAGTTAAGGCGGAACAGGGAAGTGTCTCTGGGAAAGACAAGGGCAAGGGCAAGGCTGTAGCATCCCCAAATCTCGGTCCTAATCACCAAGGATCTGGTATACTATTTCTATAACTATTGCAGAAGATATAAACATAAATTGTTTATACATTAAACTTTTACAACATAAACCCCACGGTCTACAACCTTAACTTAATACATACCTTCAATATCTTAAAAGATTTACAATGCTATTTTCGTCAGAAAATTTAATAGATCTAACTGCATAATAGCTTAATCTTGCACTTTATCTTCGCTTCTGTCTTTACTCAAGCTTTCATCTTAATCTGAAAATTTTATCACGATATAGCAAGGGTGAGCATCAAATTTGCCCAGAAGGTTTAAATTCAATAAAGATATATCATGATTGAAAGAATTGAACAATAGGCTAGCTAACTTTCAACAATATAAACATTGTGAAAGAGCATGAACAAATTTTCTTAGCTGAACGACCAAGTCAATAAAAATGAATGGTCAAGCATAAACATGAACAGATTAACTGAACCAAATGGTAATGGAGGTGATCAACCTTTCATACCTGATGAACATTTACAATATGCACAACGTGCGAATCAATAATCAATATAGACGTGAATAATCAATAACAATTATTCATTAACATGCTTTGAACATACAACTCAAGTTTGAGCTAAGGAAAACTTGCCTGATTCGTTGACTACTGCTACGCAGTTTAAGTTAACTTCTTTTGGTAAGACCTATCATTAATAAGATCGGTCTCTTAATCAACATATTCTACTTTGTATAATAATACAATTACTTTGTCAATAGATTATCTAACACTTAATCAAATATTAGATAACATCCTAACACATCGGTATTATTATCATTCTTGGATAATTATTCAATCACTGTATCATATTCATTATGATTAAACACTTAATCTTTCATATTATAAACTCTTTTCTATAATCCAGCAAAATGTTTATAATTCAGCAAACTGTTTTCTCTAATTCAGTAAGCTGTTTTCTCTAATACTTCAATCCAGCTAGCTGGATTCATAATCCTTCAACCTAATGACCAATCCAGCAGACTGGATACATAATTCCTTTAATCCAGCAAGCTGGATGCTACTTCTTTCACACATATTAAATAACATTAAATTCATTCAGTAATATTATAAACCCTCAAATAATATTTTAAATCAATAATTTAATAACACTTTAATCCCAATGCTATCAATCACTTAAAAATATCATAATCTAATATTATTAATATTTTAATAATATTTAAATCATTTACTAAACTTATAAACAATTTATTATAATTGTTTACACATTACCAAATAATGTATTAAATCATTCTAAAATGCCATAAACATCACAATACTTCACACCCGACCCAAAACTTCATCAAAATCTTTATAAACCATGCTCAAGGGTCTCAAGTCGTAAAATCGTATTTTTCATATTTTTGGACATCATATATTTAATTAAATCCATTTATCCATTTCTCATCATTTAGATGAAAAATATCAAATTAGCTCCAAAAATATTTCTTTTCTGGGATTTGACATAATATAGTTCCATATTGAACATATATTTTTCCCGAAATTTTTAAAATAGATTTACTATATTTAAATAGTCCATAATAGCCAAATCTTCTCCGATTTTTCATAAATCGAGATTAGACAAGGGCAAAGTGCAAGATTATTTTATGTTGCAGTTAGATCTATTAAATTTTCTAACGAACATAGCATTGTAAACCTTTAAGTTATTGAAGGTATGTATTAAGTTAAGGTTGTAGACCTTGGGAATGATGTGTAAAAGTTTAATGTATAAACAATTTATGTTTATATCTTCCGCAATAGTTATAGAAATAGTATACCATATCCTTGGTGATTAGGACCGGGATCTGGGGATGCTACAAAGGCTACCGACTAGCTTGTTCATTTATGTTTAAAACTATTATGTTGTATTAAGACTGTTTTCAGACTATGTTTAAGCTTAAGTAGGATTATGTAATAAGTCTTTATTCGATATTATTATGTAATCTATTAAGTACTGTAGGTTGCGAGACTTGGGGGAATAATTATAATAAATCATTGTATATTATTCTAAATTAGATCTTCCGTTGTGAATGTGTGATTTTAGTTATTATGGTATTACCATGAGAACGTGATGAACCGAATTCGAGTGACCAAGTGGCGGTCCGAATTTGGGGGCGTCACAGGTTGGTATCAAAGCTATAGTTATAAACCTTAGGAACGAGAGCCCTTAGATTATAACTTAGGAAAACTTAGAAGTTAGGAAGGAGATAAAACTCATGTAGAGTTTTCCTTGAGAGACTTAGTGTGTTATGAAATGTAACTTCATTCTATACAATGAACTTATGTTTATTTAACATTCTGATGGAGTTGTTGTTTGTCTTGTCTTATGTTGGTGATTGTAGGAGGACTGACATGGGAGGACCTAGCCGAGTAGTAGAGAAGGAGCCGCGTGATATCCACGTGGTATATGAGGCACCATTGATAGTAGAACCCATATCGGTAGTGGCCCCTATTGATGATGATGATGAAGAGGAGATGGAGCCTCTACCCGAGGAGTCTGATCCGGAGGAGGAGCCTGAGCCTATGGAGGACTCCGACAAGGCTACTTTCGAGGATCGGATGTTGGGGGAGTATGAAGAGCAGATTTTGGAATTAGTATGTAGAGTCGAGGAGCCAGAGACTGAGACTCTTAAGAGGCAAATTAGTGATGCAGGAGATGAAGGTGGAAATTGCTCATCGTAAGGAGGCAGGTTTGCAGATGGGAACCTTGTTTCACCGATCAGTGGCTAGGAATGTGAAGCTGGCAGGGAAGCTGGAAGAAATGGAGCAGAGGGTTTTGAGTGAGAAGACGGAGAAGGAGGCTCTCCGTACTCAGTTAGAGATGGAGGTGATGGATAGGATTCACTTCGAGGAGAAGTGGGAGGAAGCCAATGACAGGGTGGATGATCTAGAGGATGAGGTACGGTGCAAAAGAAGGAAGATGAACAAGATGGGCTATGCTCTACGCACGACCATGGAGAGATTGATCAATGGGGTAAATCACTACCCAGCTGAGCAAGGACAGATCCGGCATACCATAAGTCGAGATATGGTGGTGCACATTACACAGAAGGAATATCAGAGCGCCGTGGAGCGTGGGATGTTAGATTGAGTCTAGAGGATGAAGTCTAGTAGTTGTATTTTATTTATATGTTGTTAAATTGTTGTTGTAATCTCAGTCTTTTGTGTAAGATGTGAGATGATGGTAACCCCAACTTTTGAAAAGTGTTAGAGGGGTAGTAAGCTAGTGTTGTCCCCGTCTTTTGTGATACCAGGGGATATGTGTTATCATTTATAGCAATATACTACAAAAGAACATGTATTGTAGCCATTTGGCATATGAATATAAATGATCTTATTTCAGGAACGTGTTATAAACCTTTAGTTCTTTTCAATTGAGAAATGTCTAAGTATTATAATTAGATAATAAAATGAAAAATTTTGTGATGCAGAAAATGTTGCCCAGACGTAGAATAACTGTCCCAAGAGTCAGTTAATGATGAGAGAGGACCAATAGATTTGATACAGAGACTTGTAGATTTATTGGGAGAAGCTCTGAGGGGAAGAAACGAACCCGTACCACCCGTTCCCCAAGCTGTCCCAGTAGCAACCTTGAAAGATTTTAAGAGTGTAGGACCCCCAGAGTTCGAGGGAACTACTGACCCGATAGTTGCGCAAACCAGGATCAAGGAGATTGAGAAGACCTTCACTATAGCTCACGTAGGTAAAGACCAGAACATAGTATTTGCCACATACATGATGAGGGGCTAAGCGAACTATTGGTGGGAAGCTAATCAGCAGAGAGCGGGAGAAGGAACGATAACATGGGAGAAGTTTACAACGTTGTTCTTCGAGAACTATTTCCCAAAGAGTATGAAGAGTAGGATGGAAGTGAAGTTCCTAGAGTTAAAACAAGGAGATATAACGGTGGCGCAATACGCAGCTAAGTTTAATGAACTAGCGCGATTTGTGGAGCACCAAGTTGGAAATGAGGAAAGGAAGGCGAGACATTTCGAGCAAGGGTTGAAGTCGTGGTTGTATAATAAGGTATCAGTCTTCAAGATTGATTCCTTTGCGACCTTGTTAGAGAAGGCAGTCATTGCGGAAGGTGGCAGTGAGGCCTTAAGTCTATATCATAAGGAGAAGAAAAACAAGAACACTAGTAGTGAGCATCGTGGAGGAAGCAGCAGTGGAGGGAGTAACTCTGGAAAGAGGAAATGGGAAAATAATAACAACAACAACAACAATAATCAAGGTGGAAGTCACCAGGGAAACTTCAAGAAAAGGACCGAAACTTGTAACAAGTGTAGAAGAAGTAATCAGGGGGAGTGCTGGAAAGGAAAGAGCACATGTTATAATTGCGGTTAAGAGGGGCACATATCGCCAAATTGCCCAAAGCTAAAGAAGATCAGAGGATGTTTTGCTTGTGGATCAACAGAGCACCAGATAAAGGATTGCCCAAAGAAAGGAAGTGGGGGAACTGACTCTGCCAGGGAGGAGGAAGCAAGTTAATGATTGGTGGACCTGCGCAACCCAACTGATCGACCGCCCGAACCTTTAACATGACCGTCCAGGATGTAGTAGCTGCAAAGGAAGTGGTGTCAGGTATAATCCCAATCAATAATATAAATACTTATGTATTATTTGATTCGGGTGCCACCTGTTCTTTTATATCCGAAGAATTTTCTAGTAAACTTAGTACACCCCGAGAACGTTTAGAAGATTCTTTGAATGTAGAAGTTGCGAATAAGGAAATAATCCCCATAGAATACGTTTATCGAAATTATCACGCAAACATTAGAGAACATGAACTAAGCGTAGACTTGATTCCTATTAGACTGGGAGAATTTGATGTAATACTGGGAATGGATTGGTTATATAACCATGCGGCGATTATTGACTGTCAGAACAAATGTATGAACCTTCAGACTCCGAGTAAGTCTAAGGTAGTATTTTATGGTAGCTCATCGCTTAAGCAATCGTGTTGCATTACGATGATGCAGGCCAAGAAATTGTTAAGGAAAGGATGTGTAGGTTATTTAGCTTACATTGTAGATACTCGGAAAAAGGGAGTGGAAATTAAGGATATATCCGTAGTAAATGAATTTTAAGATGTGTTTCCGGACGATCTGCCTGGTCTTTCGCCAGATAGAGAAATCGAATTTGTAATAGACTTAGCACCGGGAACGACACCAATTTCTAAAGCTCCATATCGTATGGCGCTGGTAGAAATAAAGGAATTAATGATACAACTTCAAGAGTTATTAGATAAGGGGTACATTCGTCTGAGTGTGTCTCCTTGGGGAGCACCAGTGTTATTCGTGAAGAAAAAGGATGGATCGATGAGGCTCTGTATCGATTATCGAGAATTGAACAGAGTAATGATCAAGAACAGATATCCACTACCAAGGATAGACGACTTATTTGATCGACTGAAGGGAGCCAAATGTTTTTCGAAGATCGACCTACAGACAGGATATCACCAACTGAAAGTGCGAGATGAGGACATACCAAAGATTGTGTTTCGAACCCGTTATGGACATTACGAGTTTTTGGTAATGTCATTTGGTTTAACTAATGCTCCGGCAGTATTTATAGACTTGATGAACCGTGTCTTCAAGCCATTCTTAGATAAATTCGTAGTAGTTTTCATCGACGACATTTTGATTTACGCGAAGACAGAGGAAGAACACGCCGAACATCTGAAGGTTGTTTTGGAGGCACTACGAAAGGAGAAGATGTATGCAAAATTTTCAAAGTGCGAATTTTGGATGAAGAAGGTTCAATTCTTAGGCCATGTAGTGGATGAGAATGGAATCTCAGTAAACCCCGTAAAGGTCGAAGCGGTAAGTAATTAGGAACAACCGAGAACACCGACGGCGGTGAGAAGTTTCTTAGGGTTAGCTGAGTACTATCGAAGATTCATCTAAGATTTTTCTAAGATAGCGACCCCGTTGACTAATCTGATGAGGAAAACGATGAAATTTGTATAGACCGACAAATGTAAAGAAAGTTTTCAAGAGCTGAAGAAGAGATTAAGCGAGGCACCTGTATTATCATTACTAGATGATACGGGAGGATTTGTGGTGCAGAGTGATGCATCGCATAGAGGACTGGGCTGTGTGCTGATGCAGCATGGCAAAGTCATTGTGTATGCGTCACGACAATTGAAGGATTACGAAAAAAGATACCCTGCTCATGACTTAGAGTTAGCGGTAGTAGTTTTTGCGTTAAAGATATGGAGGCATTATTTGTACGGACAGAGATGTGAGATATACACGGACCACAAAAGTCTAAAATATATCTTCACACAGAAGGAGTTGAATATGCGTCAGAGAAGGTGGTCGGAATTGATCAAAGATTATGATTGTGATATTCTTTATCACCCGGGAAAAGTAAATGTAGTAGCTGACGCGCTAAGTAGGAAAGGAAGGGAGAAATTGATTCTATTGACGACTCAGGAGGAGTTAATTAGAGAAATGGAGAAAATGGAAATAGAGGTAAAGGGACCAGAGAGGTCTGAAGAGAAGTTATTTGTAATGGAAGCTTGTCCGACATTGTTGGATAGAGTAAAGGAAGCACAGGAGAAAAATGGAGAATGTGAGAAGATCAGGAAAAGGATTTCAGACTTAAGATTCGAAGGAAGAGTGTGGGTACCAGCGATAACTGAGTTAAGAGAAGAGATTTTGCATGAGGCACACAATACGACATATTTCGTTCATCTGGGGAGCACTAAGATGTACCGAGACTTGAGGCAACATTTTTGGTGGCCAAATTTGAAACGGGAAGTCGTAGAATGCGTTAGTAGATGTTTGACTTGTCAACGCGTAAAAGTAGAGCATCAGCGGCCGAGTGGTTTACTATAACCGTTGGAAATACCAGAGTGGAAATGGGAGCACATTACGATAGATTTCGTGATAGGACTTCCAGTCACGCAGAAAGGTTTTAATGCCATTTGGGTTATCGTGGATCGACTTACAAAGACCGCACATTTTCTACCGATCAAGATCTGCTACAATTTGAATCAGTTAGCGAATCTGTACGTAAAGGAGATTGTTTCACGACATGGAGTGTCGGTGTCAATTGTGTTTGATCGAGACCCGCACTTTCACGTCAAATTTTTGGAAAAGCTTGCAGGAGAGAATGGGAACACAATTGAGGTTGAGTACCGCTTATCACCCTCAAACAGACAAACAGAGTGAGCAAATAATACAAACGCTGGAGGACATGCTTAGGACTTGCGTAATGGATTTCAAGAAAAATTGGGACGACCACCTATCCTTAGTTGAATTTGCGTATAATAATAGTTACCATGCGAGTATCGGCATGCCACCGTACGAAGCTCTTTACGGAAGAAAGTGCAGAATGCCATTATGTTGGGATGAAGTCGGAGAGTGACGAATACTCGGACTAGAGTTAGTACAACAAATCGCGGATGTGGTGACAGTAATAAGGGCCAGACTAGTAGCAGCTCAAGATCGCCAGAAAAAGTACGCGAATTTACATCGGCAAGACCGAGATTTTAAAGTTGGCAGTTTTGTATTCTTGAAGGTATCCCCATAGAAGGGAAAGATCCGTTTTGGCAAGAAAGGAAAACTGAGTCCAAGATTCATAGGACCGTTCGAGATACTAAAGCGAGTGGGTGAAGTAGCGTACAAAGTTGCACTACCACCTGAGTTACAGCACATCCGTAACAAGGTCTTAACCTTGAGCATTATAAATTTACTTATAAAGTAACTAGATACTTGATTTCATGATAAACATATAAGCTAATTTTGTACCATATGTGCATACTTGTATCATGTCGAGCTTGATTAAAGAATGTGTTAGCTAATAAGCATCTTGTACTTATAATACACTATAAATAGGAATCAAAATTGTTGAATTATTAACGTGAATAAACTACGCTTAAGGCAAGTATTTGAACTATCCATTACATTGTGCAAGTATCCTAAAACCTTGCTTTACTTTATTCAACGGATATCGTAACCTTATCTCTTTGAATGCAGGTAGTTTAGTCTTGATAAGCATTAACAACATGTATTGATGCACCGCCTTGCATTTTTATGGTTTTTAATACTTTTAATGCAAAACAAATGTTAGTTGTTTTGTTGACAGGATAGCATGACAGGATTTGATATTTGTACAATAATGAAATTGACAGGAAATGAAAATGATATTTACATGGAATTTGAGATTTACATTGATTTAAAAAGGAAAGGCATAAAGAGACTTTCATTCGCGTTTGGTTTATCAAAGGCTGACTTATCTTAGGGTTACTCTCACGGGCTTTTCGGCATGAAGGTTCCTAGATCATCGCAATCTACTTGATGGAAAGTTAATCTGATCTTTCAATTAGAGCGGATCTGAGTGGCGCCTTTCCTGAGCCACGTAGGATTAGTCTCCTTTGAGTCTAGTAATCAAACGCTGACGGGTTCGCCTCCTGGTGGAGGAATCACACAACATACATTCACATACAGCGCGCCTCACCGTATGTAATGATGACATTGTGTGAGGCACTAATATAAAGTAGTAAAATATTTATTTGCATCCATTCAATGTAAAGATAACATCCACGCACAAGCAGATAAAAAGGAAATTTAAAAGGTTTGAAAAACAACTTAAGCCCTCTACTGTCCTCAGCAGAGTCGCCACCTATCAACGTCGGGAATATTTTTTTTTGGAATTCCTCTTTTAAATATTTCTTACCCTTTATATTTTCTATATGGTTCGAATTTGGTTTGAAAGGGTGAAATTGACAAAAGAGTCCAACATGAAATGTCGACGATTTAAAAATATTGATTTTTTTATAGAGCCGCTAGTTGGTAGGAGTGAAATGGTTGTACCAACTCAATCGAGTTTATGAAAAGTTTTGCAAAAAGGCCTAATTATTGGACTCTATTTAACAGGCCTTGGAAACCGAGATTCATAGAGTTTGGGGGCTTACTTAAGCGGGGAAAAGGTGTTAGGCACCCCCCCCCCCCGACTTCGGTGAAAACACGGCTACCGCGTCTTTTCAATTCCCTATTTTATTTGAAATGTGTGTGTGTGTGTGTTGCAGTTAATTGGGTCTAAGTGCTTTATTTGGAAGTAGTGTTACGCCTCTTTTACACCTATATACAAAGGGTTTAACTTGTATAAAAGTTCAATTTTAATACAAGACATATAAAATGATGTTTTGAAAACAGGTTTTCAAACCCTTATGCTCACATAGTAATTGAGGCCTTTGATACTTCCATTTTATTCCGTATTCGGCTTATTTTGATTTTATTCTCGAGATACAAATTATTTTTGACAAAATAATATACATATAAGTGTTGGGCTCCTTATGGGTATGAAAGCCATCAAGTATGTCCGAGCACCACACAAATGATTTGCAAGCTAGTTGTACAATTGAAAAGGGTCCATCATGAGAACCAGATCTTAGATCTCGTGGCTCCTAGGCTCACATAATATCATATGAATAGCCTGCATAACAAATATACTAAAATAAAATAGATATTTAATCTAAACGTCGCAAAACAAAGGATTCATCAGTTAAATCCTTGCATGCTCATAACCAAAGCTTCCAGCTTTCTCTAGATGCAAATCTATAGTCGCGCGGTAGCTTAATATTTATAAAATTAGAAAGAAAACTAGATTTAAATAAATTTTAGCCATTCTAGCTCAACGATTCCAGTTTTACAACTTTTGAACCGGTTAAGAGTTAGATATGGCTAGATTTAGATAAATCTAGTCCACAAATTTAAATATTACAGCTTTACATTGAATGAACAGTTAAAACTGATATTTAATCATAGTAAATAATTATATATATATATATATATATATATATATATATATATATATATATATATATATATATATACACACACACACACACACTTATATATATATTAAAGCAGATAAATGCTTCGAATCGAAAAAGATCTTACAGTGTGTAACAAGGGCGGCTTTAAACTGCTTTTGAAGCTTGAAAACTCAGTTTTCAACTGTTAAAACTTGATATGTTGTAATATATATGTATACAAGTGTTTACAAAGAAGAATATCAAAGTTTGGAACACTGTAAGAGGGGTTAAAAGTTGAAATGGGCGGAATTCCCTCTGTTTTCTTCTTTTTTCTCTTTTTATGGCTGATTGGGGGAGGCTATTTATAGACCAAAATAGCCGCGGGTCAACGCGCAGTCTGCTCGAACCTTCATAACTTTCAATCCGGGAGTCCGATGGAGGCTTACTATACCTTTTCGGAAAGCCCTTGCTGAGGGCTACACAATGACATGGGTACATGACCAGATCTTCGAGTCTTCGCAGTCCGTCTGTTGAGCTGTCTTGTGCTTTTTTCACTCGGGATTGACGTTATGGTTCTGCATGACCTTCATAGCAGTGATTTGACTTGATTTGATGTTTGAGTTGGCAAATTACTATTTTGCCTCTCCGGGTTTTCTTACTGCCAACTTTTCTTTTCCTTAGGGTTAATCTCCAAGGTTGATTTGATGTTCCACAGGGATGTCTCCGTGGTTAGATTTGATGTTGTGGTCCTCCAGGGTTTTCTCTAGTGTGAAAAAGACGTTTTTGCCCTCTTTCATAGTTAATAATAGGAAAACGAAATTTTGAGTGTCTACAACAGTTTAGCTAACTACACTTCAAGTCGAAGACTTGTTCCCTTCCTTCAATCATCACTGGATCCTTTAGTTCCTTTAGCTTTGCTAAAAAAAATTATTTTTAAAAGCAAGGGTGAGCTTTCAATTGCCCAACAAGTTATAACAGTTGAAATACAACATGATCAACAATAAGATATTCTTTCTTTAGAAAACTTCAATAACTATACAATAGTTATGAAGCAGCTTGAATAAACAGGAATAATTCAGATTCCTAACATTTAAGCATATCGCTAACATTTATCATATCACAACCATATATTAACGCATCTTACAATACCTCGAAGACTTAAATCATTATACACACAATTGTCCAACTGGAATAATCAATACAGACTCTTTCTTATGCAGTTTAGGTTTTATCAGAACTATAACAACTTGAACAATTCAACAACAAAACAGTTCATCTTACAAGTACATAGGTGTGAGTAATTAGCACATAGCATAAAACATTAGTAAATAACTTGCACAAATATAAAACATTTGTACATAGATTACAACTTACTCAGTTATCACATTTGAGTAAGTTAAAGAAACTTGCAAAGAGTAATATCATGTACAGGTTAGGAAACTTGCCTTAAGCGTTGCTTACAACCTTAAGCTATATCGTTCTTCAAATGCTCTAAATATCATATAAGACGTTAATTATCGACTTATGTTAACTTATTCATTCCTTTCTATGTTTGTGTTATTAGACTTGCATTACTTCTATTAGCATCGTTCATAATTGAGATTTAAATCTTTTAGTCACTCTATAGGTCTCTTCTATCTTCATTTCCATTTTATATGGTTCACGTTTATAAATTACGTGATTATATTCTACGATTACTTCTAAGCATCACATCGTTTCAAGAACGTCTCGATTATCATACTCACCCTTCCTATCAGTTAAATTTATATTTGTTCATCCTTCTTAATGTTTCATTGATAATAAAATCAAAACATTACACTAAATCATGTATTTAACACTTGTTGTCGTCCCTCAAATATCTATGAAACACTTCCCCGAAAATGTCTCTTCTTACACGTGTTTACATTGATTAATGTATTCCATGCTACGATATTTATTTTTTATTTATCATTAACTACTACCTTTCTTTAACGTTCGTTACCATACATTGACATTTAATGTCACTCATTACTTCTATTAAGTTAACTGTTCAAAACATTTATCCTAATTAATTATACCCAGCTACGGAGCAATTTTCTCATTTCGGTACTTTATACTAAAGTTAAATTATTTGTTCAATTTATCTTTCGATCGTTAAGGTTTTAATACCCTTATTAAGTTGTTATATAGAAACTAATATTTATCTTTATTTTCATTCCATATCACTTCCTTTCTTTCTACATTTAAACATTCTTTGCTGTGCGAAACCTAGGACCAACGTTGTGGCACTAGTTTCCCTTCCTTTTCCTGGCACTGCGGCACAACTATGTAGAAAGTGTTGGTCGGGGCTGGCGCTGTGATGCCTCATTTCTAGGCTTAATGGGCGCTGCAGCGCCGAGCCTAATTCTTTGAAAAAATTTTAAGTTCAAAACTTTAATCTTGTCGTCTACTTTGCAAATTCATATCTTAATCGTTTTAACTCGGAATTGATCCATTCCTGAAGAGTTTTCTAGCTTTCCTAGCATACTTCAAATCTCTCCAGACAGAAATATTTTTTGGACATTCTAAATAGGCTTTTAATTAGCTCAAAAATCTCTTGTTGCTCAGTTTTTTAACTTTATGTTTTAAATTTTCGAAACATCATAACTTTCTCATCCGAAGTCGAAATGAGTCCGTTCTTGAGCCCACAGCTCTATTTTAATCGTGTCTACATTTCCCCATAACATATTCATTATTCCAAATCATTAATTATCATTAGCAATTTATTCATAGCTCGATTTAAAATATATATTCAATATTAACGTACTTTACTCAAAATTTTGTCATAACTTCGTTATAGATCGTTTTTAATCCGTTCCACTTGGAACGATCATATATATTTTAGTTTAACACTAAATCATCCCTTCAAATTTCATTATCTAAGCTATGAATAACAAATCAAATAACTTGATTATACGTTTTATTCGTTCTTCATTTTTAACGTCTATTTCTCATCGTTTATAGATTAACAGTGATTTATAATCTACTAATTCATCATTTCTATACTACAAAACTCTAAATAATTTAAAAGAGTTGGATTTCGTTATTACCTCTTTGGAATCTTCATTTTCTGAGTTTACTGACTACTTTAGTAGAGTTTCCTCGCCTTTCCTCGTACAAAACCCGAGCTCTCACTTCCTCTCGTATATAAAATCTAGTGTTTCTCTTTGGAAACTTGTGAATTGGTGAGAAAAAATGAGAAGGAAGTCTTGCTATTTATAGGAGTTTAAGAGTGAGGGTAATTTAGTCTTTTCCCTAGATTTTGGTTAGAAAATTACACTTAGCCCCCCTGCACATATAATTGGTGGCATGTCATATTACACTTATGTCCCCGTGGCATATAATTGGTGACATGGCTAATTACATTTACCTCCCTTGTGCATATAATTGGTGGCATGGCTAATTACATTTAGCCCCATTGTGCATATAATTGGTGACATGGTTAATTATATTAACCCCTTTGTGCAAATAATTGGTGGCATGGCTAATTACACTTAGCACCCTTGTGCATATAATTGGTGGCATGGTTAATTATATTAACCCCTTTGTATATATAATTGGTGGCATGCACCCATAATTGGTGTCACTTATTTAGCTTTATTCTTTTATTATTCTTTCGAGTTTATCTCTCGTTTACTTCCCGGGATCCATTACGTAGTTGAAAATTTTCGTTTTTCGTTCTTAAAATTTTATTTCATCTTACCTCGTTATATTAACCTTGGCAATAATTTTTCGACTTTTTCTCTTGGAAAAGTTTTATTTTCCAATACAATCCTAAAACTCGTAAATTCTATCACAGATTTATGTTCCACCTCAAAAATTCTCATTTTAACATGTCTCAACGGAGCAAAAATCATAAAATCTTATTTTATTAAATAATTACTTAATTTGTAAACTAAGTTAAAAATTTTGGGTCGTCACAGTGGGTTCGTGGGCATTAGAGATGATGATTTGGGTATTTTCGTTGGCCATGGAATGGGGAGAGATAATTGGGCATGCTTACGTGAGATGGTCAACGTCCGGATCATTTCTAGCAGAGTTATATGGTGGAACACGCTCGAATTATTTGCTTTAGTTGGGCTTGGTTTATTGTTGATTTCGGACTGGCTTCCTTCTTGTATGCTTTTAAATTTTCGGGAAAGCTTGTTAGGTTTGTGGAATGTTATGGTTTTGATCCGAAGCAATGAAGAACTTGTTGTAAGATTATGTGACTTTGATATATCAATGGCTTAAATACATTTCAAACATTAAAGTTTTTAATTTTTTTATTTTCTATAACTTAACCTTAATATTTTAACTTTAAGATATTAATCTTTAATATTTTTCAAATTTTTTTAAAATAAACCTTATGGCCACCGTGTAATAGTAATTGATCCAATTGAGAATATTTTGAATAATTTTATTCCTAAATTAAACTAGTACAAAATTTATGTCGATAATAGCACATAGAACTAATACAAAAATTTCATCATCCAAATATAATAGCACCTACCACTCTATTCATAATACATAACGATAAATTTTTGTCAATAAAAAATGTCAACATATGTAAATACATGTGTTAGATAAGAATTAAGAAGATATCAAAATATTATTATTTTATTTTTATTTCTCTGAATTTTACGTAATTTAATTTCATCATCAAATTTGTGGACATGTTTCCCCATTAACTTATTTGAGAAGAAATTATATAAAGATGGTCTATATAATACACCATTAGTCAATAGGTACAAAAAGACTGCAATTACCCTTTTCATATTTTTTTAAAGCAATTGATAGAGAATTATTTTTGACTTCCTCGATCCAACAAACACCTTAATTCAATAATTTCGTTGAAAGAATGTCAAAGGGCAATCACGTGGTTACATGTCGCGGTATCAGTAGTCTTACATTACTATTTAATCAAGAAATCAGTGGCATGATATATATATATATATATATATATATATATATATATATATATATATATATATATATATACGTTCCCGATCTTAAGCTTACCCATTATTTAACATACCTTGCATACCTCCCTTTAGCGACGGACCGAGCGACGATTCGGTCAACCGTCGTCTTAACTTTTAACGATGGACAACATATAGAGATGGACCGAATCGTGTGTGTGTGTGTGTGTGTGTGTGTGTATATATATATATATATATATATATATATATATATATATATATATATATATATATAGTCCGGATCTTAAGCTTACCCCTTATCTAACATATCTTGAATATCCCCTTTTGTCTGTCGCTATATGTCGCATGTCGCTAAAAGCTAAGACGACGGTTCTATATATAGCGACGGACCGAATCGTCGTCCAACCCGTCGCTAAAGGGGGGTATGCAATGTATGTTAGATAAGGGGTAAGCTTATGATCCGGAAAATAAGACCCCAACTTTTTATGAATAAAGATTTAATTTTCTCTAAATGTTATTTTGAATAGTAAGGTGTTGATTTGATATAATGTTATAGTTATGGGTGATATGTGTAAATTTTGCAAAGTAAGCAAGTGGTTATAGAATATTCTTTTAATCGGGGAATATTCGTATGACAACACAATCATTGGTGGACCCCACAACGGAATGACGGTCGGATATAAAAAGTGACAGAAATAACCTTTTTATAAAAATAACGGCAAAACTTTTACCGTTGACTGTTGAAATACCGGTGATAAAAAAATAGTAATACGCGTTGTTGCACAGTAGCAGACGGTATTGCACAGTATCTATGATTATTGATGCTTACGTAAGAAGTCACTCAGTTTCATTCAATAATTGCTACAGTAGTTGCTTCATAGTATCTAATATTATTGATTTAATTATTGTCACAGTATCATCTGCATAATATTTTATATTATTAAATCAATAATTGAGACGACATAGTTATTCATATTATTATTTGCATTATTGACAATGTCTAGAAAGTTCTGTCGAGGAAAGGGGTTAGGTTATTTAATTGCGCGCCAATTAGGAGAAATCGTTATCGAAAAGCACCCTCTTTCCTGTGAATGATTTGGTTATCAATATTGTGAGTTATAATATTAATGATGAATAATTGTTGAAAGATTAAAAATGTGTTTATTGAAGATAAGTGATTTGTGGTAAATATTTATTCACTTTTTAGAGGGGTTTGTCATGAGGCGGTTGTTATAAGTTGACTTATTATTCTATAGGGAGATGTACATAATTTTCAGACCGTCGGTGGTGGTTTTAATAGTAAATCAATATAGACCGTCAGTTGTGGTTTTAATAGTAAATCAGTATGGATCGTCGGTTGTGAGGTTTTAATAGTAAATTAATATGAACCATCGGTTGTGGTTTTAATAGTAAATCAATATGGACCGTCAATTGAGGTTTTAATAGTAAATCAATATGGATCGTCCGTTTTAATAGTAAATCAATTTGGATCGTCCGTGAATCGGTTACTATTTAGTCTATTCTCTTATAAATAAAAGCTTATTTCTTCTTTCAATTTTAGAAATTCACTAAGACTCAAAAGAGAAACTATAGAGAGAAAGAAAAAGAGTATTTTGCTACTTCACTATTGCAGTATCCAATCTTCTGGGTATTATTTCTTTTGTATTCGTAAAGGATATTATTTTTTTCATACTCATAAGGGTTGTCATTCTATTATTTATTAATCTGTGGGAGCAACCGGTCTACGCGGATTACCGCATACATGGTGAATAACCCTTCGTATTCATTCTTTATTAAATTGTGAAAATGAGCTGTCTACGCGGATTACCGCATGATGGGTGAAAATCTATTTGCGTTTCGTATATTCTTTCTTACTTGTATGAGATATCATTTCTTTTGTACTTATGAAGGTATATCGTCTTCTTTCCTATTTCTCCATTTATGGTACGAATTTATTGTGTGTTTCCATAACCTAATCATTAAATGGTGAAAACCCTTGAAATTAGTGGAATATTTTTAATAGCTTGTGCTTCATCTATTATCATTTCACTATTGGTCTGAACTTTCTTATGGAAATTGTAATATTTTCATGGCGGAATACTATTTATGTCGGGGTACTATTCATTTGGAATACTATTCATTCGGGGTACTATTCATTTGGTGCACTTTTCATTCAGGATACTATTCATTCAGGGTACTTTTCATTGGGGGTACTATTCATTCGGGTACTATTCATTGGGTACTATTCACGATAAAATTAGTTTCTTATTTATCCAAATTATTTTTGATACATGAATATCATTCTTGAATTTTACTCCACAATTAGTTATCATGTTGACAATTTAGACATTCTTGAACTCTAGATAAATTGAATTATAAATCTCTAATATTTATCCTTGATCTCCCTTGATTGATTTCTTATACAATTGTCATCATCCTCATGCTTATATTGTGGTGAAAGTCATCTTTGACCCGTAGTACATAGATGAACTGTTGATTGGTATGATTATAACTAGGAATTGTATATTGATATAATCATGACTTGTAATGTTACAAATGATGCGATGAAAGTCTTCTTTCGCTCGTAGTGCATAGATGGACAGTTGTTTGGCATGATCATGACCATTGGTGATACAAACGAATATCATTGGCCCGTAGTGCATGGATAATTTGTTAGTGATACATACGAATATCCTTGGTCCGTAGTGCATGGATAATTTGTTGATGTGAAATGTTTATTGATTGGTATTACAGGGATAAAATTGATGATGGATTTTTAAATTATAGAAGATAGTAGACATCATGCTCTACTTGACTATTCTAATTGATCGCTATTTCCACTGCAGTTGTTGATCTAAAACTTGTTGTTTATTGTATTATATCAAATTTTTCCCTATTGAGGACTTAAGGATAATTTGTTTTACATTATCTTAGTTATAATATTCTTTACTGGGCTAGTTGAGCTCACCCTTTTCCTTTTGGTTCCATTGTTCTTCTCATGAGGTGAGAATGTAGCTAGGACTAGTCGGGGAGTGGAGTAATGGTCCAAGATGGTTATTTTAGTAATCCTGACTATTTTGTAAAATAGTGTGACAATAATTATAATGAGAATTTTATTTGAGTTTGGATATTGTCTAAGAGACAATATTTGTATTAAAACTCACAGCGTATGTTTTGTCGTATTTTTCACGACAATTAATAGTTGTATAAATGAAATTTATATTTGAATTAGGTACCGTGTATTTGGCTACTCAGAATGGGTTGTATGGACCTATTCTGGGGGTGTCACAGTTGGTATTAGAGCTTAAGGATATGATCTCTGGGGGAGATCGGAGGTTAGAACTAGGAGGGGAGAGACAAGTAAAACCTTCTCTAGTGTGTCCTACCTAAGCTTATTTGTTATTTAATTGGTCGGTCAGAATATAGGAATAATATGTGGCATGTCAATTTCTTTAATTAACCCTTGTTTTGTGGCAGTATTTGAGAATGACATCTAAAAATTTTGAGATAAGCAATAGAGCACATGCGACCATTGAAACACCGCCAATCAATAACCAGGATAATGTGCATCAAGAAGGTAATAATCCTCCTGTAAACAACAACACCGACCAAATGATGAACGGTAGAATATTTAGGAGCTTTCTACAATTTATGCAACACCAAACGAGAGAGACTCCTGTTCAAAATGCAGGTGGAAACAATGGTAACTTATGGTTAGTCACTGCTAAGAAATTCAAGGAGTTGGGACCGCCAGAGTTTTTGGGAAAGCCAGAGCCACTCAAAGCAAAAGCTTGGATTAAGCAGAACACCAAGATATTTGATGTCTTGGGATACACAGAAGAACAAAAGGTTTCCTTTGCCACCTTTATGTTGCGTGGAGAGGCAGATTACTAGTGAGAATCTGCAAAATGTAATCATATTTTTGCACTTAAGATGTCTTGGGAGAAGTTCCAGGAATTGTTTAACGACAAGTATTTTCCAGAAAGTATTCGTCACATGAAGGAGGTGGAATTCATTAAACTAGAACAGAACAATATGATTGTATCGCAATACGAGGCAAAGTGTACGGAGTTATCCCAATTTGCATCCCATTTGGTAGATAATAAGGAGCGAATGACACAAATGTTTCTACGAGGTTTGAAGCCTAAAATTTGTCAATACCTCATTTCTCACAAACTTTATTTGTATTCTGATGTTGTGAATAGGACTCAATTATTGGAGCACGATAATGAGTCAGCTAAACCAAAAGACAACAGCCAACAACATGATAATAATCGTACCGGTGGCAATAGCCATCGGAACAATGATAACTATCGTGGAGGAAATTATCATGCCAGAAATGGTAACCACTTCGGTGGTAATCATGGCTAAGATAATAGGAGTGGTGAACTAAGTAGGAACAACTTAAAGAAGAGAAGATTTAACAATGACGGAAAGACATCGATAGCAGCACCAACACCTGTTTCCAAAGAAGGAGAACGACCACCGGTCGTATGCTATAAATGCGGACATGAGGGACACATCAGTCCAAACTATACACAGCAACCCAAAGTGTGTTTCAATTGTGGAAAGGAAAGGTCATTTAGCTCGATTTTGTCATGCAGTGAAGTCAATTCCAGCTGGGTTGGCGACACCAAAGGATGTCCTAGACAATTCAAAGTCGATAGTTTAAGGGAGAGTGTTTGTCATAACTTCCCAAAAATGAGGAACCCAAACGAAGTTATCACGGGTAAGCTAATCATAAACGCTTACGAAGTCTATACCTTATTAGATACCGGTTCTACCCATTCTTTTATTTCACCTGGTTGTGCTTAACGTTTAAATTTGACTCTAGAGAAATTAGACTTTGACTTATCGATTGAAACTCCGTTGGGAGAAACCTTCGTTACATCCACAATTTATAAATTTGTTTGATTCAAATCGACACTTTCACATTACCTGTTGATCTCATCTCTTTGAAAATACTTGCATTTGATGTGATTTTAGGGATTGATTGGTTAACTACTCATCATACTAAAATTAATTATTTTCGTAAGGCTGTTAGCTTTCATATTCTTAACCAACCTATTATACAAATTCAAGCAACCAAACCACTAAAGTCAATCATTGTCATCTCTAGCCATAAAGTCATTCGTTTATTGAAAAACGGATGTCAGCTTTCTTAGCCCATGTCACGAATTTAAATAAAAATACGTCAGATTTGAATTATATTTCTATTGTTAATAAATTTCCTGATGTATTTCTTGAAGAACTTCCTGGCCTACCCCCATAACGTGAAATCGAATTTTGTATTAACCTTGAACTCGGTACAAAACTCATTTCAAAAACTCCGTATCGAATTGCTCTTATTGAACTTCAGGAGTTAAAAACCCAACTTCAGGAACTGTTAGACAATGGTTTCATTCGTCCTAGTACATCGCCTTGGGGTGCTCCTGTTTTATTCGAAAAGAAGAAAGATGGTAGTATGCGACTTTGCATTAACTATCAGGAGTTGAACCATGTCACCATTAAAAATAGGTACCCGTTACCTCGCATTGATGACCTGTTTGATCAGTTGCAAGGTGCTAAATTCTTTTCAAAGATCGATCTTCGTTCCAGATATCATCAATTAAAGGTTAAAAACTGATGACATTACAAAGACTGCTTTTAGAACTCGGTACGGGCATTACGAATTTCTAGTCATGTCTTTTGAATTGACTAATGCTCCTGCTACCTTCATGGACATGATGAACCGAGTATTCAAGAAATATTTGGATCATTTCGTGGTTGTCATTATTGATGACATCCTAATATACTCCAAAAGACTCAAATATTTCTTCACCTAGAACAAACTTAACATGCGTTGTTGGGTAAAATCTAGTTACGCACGACACGCAAGTATATGTGGTCAACAAGTAATATAGAAGTAAGTAGAGTATCGTTCCCACAGAGATTAGCTAGAAATTAATCAACTTCCTATTAATCCAAATTTTATTAAACTAACCAATTTCAAGATTATAACTAAAAATATTAAAACTACTAGGAATATCAAGCAATCAACAAACTTTAAAAACTGAATATTCAAAACAAATATTGGAGAATTAGGCTTACAACTTCACTCTAAGAATCACTCTGATTATTACACCTTATTCCAGTTTAATTCACTATCTCAGTTTATTAATCAAGAACACTCAAGTAGAACTGGCCACCTCTCGATGCACTAGTATCATATTAACTTAGATCCACAAATTAGATAGAATTAAGCTAAACACCTTAATTAACTAACTCACTATATTTCTATGTGAATTATAATCATAAGAAGGTTTAAGTTCAAGTCCTCTATCCGATTACATGCGATGTTAAGCATATCTCTATCCTAACATTCATCAAGATTCCATTCATTCACAGAATTCAAGAACACATGCTATATTAACTAAGTCTAGACTCGAACTTCCTCTCTCGAATCCATACAAGTCCGCATAAAATTGGTGATCAGGCAATTTATAAATTCAAGCATAAGTCAATATAGATAAACCAAAAGATAGTTTATTAAACTAAAAATCAAAGTTACTTAACCATCGTTCCACTCAAAGATCTGTTATAAGACTAAAAAGTAATTAGTTCATCATCAATGAAATAACAACTGAATTAATTAAAGAAAACATCATCCTAATTACAAATATAAAACTGGAGAAGAAGAATGAATCCAGAACCACCCTTATCTATAGCCCAATATGTAATTGTTGTGAAAATCCTTCAACAAACTCTCTCCAATGCTTCTCTCAGAAAATCTGTCTTCAATGTTCTTAATTGCCTTGTCTTCCCTTTTTTCTCTTTTTCGCTTTCCTTTTTCTCTTTTTTCAATCATGTTATTTGATGTTAATTATATGCGTAGACACGTATTCTGATTACAATTTCATCCATAGTCGAGTCCCAAGTTATTGCCAACACTTAAGCTTCATGTTTGCAGCATTTAAAAAGAACAAGACTTTCCTCTACCCCATACCCCCGCCTCAGCGGGGGTGTTGTTGTGTAACAAGCTATCCCCGACTGACATATGGATTGCTAACTGAGTTTGCAACCCCCCCCCCCCCCCCGCGGGGGTTTTCTCTTGGAAATGGCTAGCCCCGGCTGGGGTGCCTTCTGCTAACTGCTCAATTTTGCTCTCTTTCTTGCCACATTCCACCATAAGTCCACCCTTTTTATCCAAATGTCACTCCACCAATCCTAAACACAAAACAAAGCTAAACAAGTAAAAACAAAACATAAAATCAAGGAATTAACACCGTTTAAGCTTGTCTTAGGAGCCGAATCGTGGGTATAAAACCCACTTATCAAAATCCCCTAAACTTAACTGTGCTAGTCCTCGAGCACGAAACAAAATAACAAACTATACAATGCAATGCAATGACATGTAATGCATCTAATCTATATGCCTACGAATTTGGCAGTCATCATAGAATCAAATTTATTCAACCGGCCTCAGAAAAATCAAGGAAACTCAACAATAATTCATATCAAAACCAATCAATAATTCCTTATTAATCCTCGAATCTTAAACCGTTATTACTGGTATAGTGTGTGTGTGCTCAACATTCATGCTAACTGATGCAAATTCGAATTTAATACATAACAAGTCTCTTAGAAGGCATCATACATCTTAAACTCAAGAAATTCAAGAACAGATATTCAACTAAAACCAAGCAATCACCGAGATTAAAGGTCCAAATAGGGTACTTATGCTTTCTTTTTCAATCACGGGGGCTTTTTGCTCTTATTTCCCATTATATATATATATATATATATATATATATATATATATATATATATATATATATGACTGTGCACTATCTCATTCCATTAGGCTAACAGTGCTACCCCTTAGCGAGCTTTCAACCAACGACTCCCAGACCATATAAGACCTTAGGGCGCTAGGTGTAAAGACAATCCCCTCGGGCGTACTTGCTCAAGTAACAAAGGCCCCAAAATAAGATTAGCCACGATCTTTATTTCTTTTCTTTTTTTTAGATGAAGCTTATGTACCCCAAATTTCCCCCCCAAACTTAGGGTCTTGCCTAATTCTTCGTCTTCACTGCCTATCATTGTCATTCTTTCATTTTAAACTAGCATTATCCTTTAGAAAATCCTTATGTATCAATTCAAACTAATCAGTCCACATAAGTGTTACTGACGTGCTAACCTCTTTATACCAGTGTCAGACATGCATAGGATTTAATTCATACAAAAGATTACATCATAGTTCTAATATCCGGTATCGTACTTGTCTACTTAATCCCATTCTCATCATTGGCCAAAATAACATGAACTATATCAAACTGCTGGACATATACAATATAACACAATGCTTAACTTTAAAAAAAAATTTATATGGCAAACATAACATGATTGACACTTAATAAAACTATTGACAATCTTAAGCTACTATGCGACTACATGACTACATGAATGCATCATTTAATAATCCTAAAACTAAACATGAAATACTATATGCAAACCTAACTAATGAAATTAAAAATGCAAACATGAAAATTAAACTAAATCCCCCAAACTTGAAAATTACATTGTCCTCATTGTATAGATAAAGTAATAAATGAGTGAGGACTTCCCTGTAATAGCCTAAGCTTGGGGTGGTGGTGTCTGTTGTTCTTCATCGAAATCACTAGGTAGGAACCTTGGCATTGGGGCTAGCTGCTGGTATGGGAATTGTGCAGTCGAATTGAAGCTCTGGAATGTCGCGTTCAATGAGGCGAAAGACATATTCATATCCTCAAACATATGATCCTGCCTCGCTGCGAGTCTTCGCATCTCTCTTCATGCCTCCTTGTTGTGCTTATCCACTTGTCGTTGAAGGTTCATGAACTAAGGGCTAGGTATGTTTTCGGGTTGTGGTGTCGCCTCCGTTCCTTGCTCTCCCATTATCGCATCCCCCTGAAACTCGTCGTCCTCCAAGGTGTCTTCAACGTCAGCCTCATCCTCCGGGGCTGATGGAAATACAAATCCTAATCCTCTAAGATGCGACTCGCCCCCGGGCCACACCGAATACCGCGCAATAATTCTCGAGTCTAGTGTCTGAAGCGGCATCTGGGTGGTCTCATCATCGGACCATCATACTCCCGCTTGCCTACACAACCCACAAATGAGCGATGGGTGTGGCAAGCTAAGCATCGTCGGATTGAAAAACTGATTATAGCCCCTATGTCGATGATGAAATCTTGTACAATCGCATATAAAAGCAATGCCTTCTCCTTGGGCACATCTGACGTGTGAGTGGTTGGAAATAGCTTGGCGCACAGGAACGCGTACCATATCTTCCTATACCAGGTAAGATCCTTACTATGAAAGACAGTGCCTCCTTTTCGGTCCTTGATCCATGTGGTACCCGGCTTTGTCATTTCCTTCATAATAGTCTCATAATCAGGATCATTGTCACGTAAGGAACTAACCTGCCCCGCACAAAAACGTTGAAGAGGGCCTTATCCTCTGTGTTAGCGTAGAATTCTTTGACCACACTTACAACGGTGGCCTCGGGCTCTTCCGTGAACTTATTCCAACCTTTTTGATATATTTGTTGCATCAATTCGCCGTCGACATATTCAGGTGCCAACACCCGCTCCTGTGTGAGTGCTTTTGTTACAAGGTAGTCGTAACGGTCGGCGGCGGCGACACTTATGAATTTTCGTAGATCAAAAGTTCGTGTTGGTGGTGTGGTCCCGAAACTCTCTCCATGTTGACTCCTTGATGCCGGTTTAGGTGCCATTGGAATTGGAATTTGTGAGACTCAACAAAAGTTTCCCCCAAACTTCACTTAAGCAATCTGTCGAACACTTGGTGTGCAAGACGTGAAATCCCCCCAAACTTAGTGATTTTGCTTCAACTATGGTAGTTGATGTTGAGGAATTATAGAAACAAATTACTCATTCTCTGTATATCTCTAAGTGTTTGATTTTCTCTTCCCTTTGTGTATGCTGAAATCCGCTCAAGAAAATCCTTAAATTGATGTGGTTTGATGTTGTTGTGTATGTATGGCTTTATAGAGATGGGGTGATGTATAGAATAGTGGGGTGTTGGGTTGAAGTAGTGGGTAGTTGTTTTAATGTAGTGGGAAGATGGGGAGTAAATTGCAAGTTCGTGGGTGGAGATTGTTAGGAGTGGGAGTGTTAGATATCACGTATAAGAAGGTTGGAAGAAAATGGTCTAAAGGATATGTATAGCTGCTGCAACTGTCTGTTCACATTCCAGACCCCCGCCCCGGTAGAGGGCTTGAAATGCCAGCCCCGGTTGGCTTGCTCACTGATTTCGAGTTTTGAGAACCCCGCCCCGGCGGGGGGTGTTGTACTTTGAATGCCAGCCCCGACTGGCTTATAGCCTATAATTGATTCTTGACCCAGCCCCGGCTGGGGTATTAGACATAAAGGGGCCCACCCCGGCTGGCTAGTGGTCTACTAATGACCTTTATTTTTCCCATTCCTTACCTCCTAGCACATCTATTAGCTCCTTAAGTAACTGAACATCACTAAAACATGAATATAAGTATCGTTAACAATTTTAAGCATGGATGGTAAGATTAGATTATCAAGAACAATATAACTTAATAGCTATGTAATGAACTTATTATATACTAATTATTATTCTAAACTACAAATTGACTAATGTGAATAAATACTAAGAATAAAAATAAAATTAGGTTGCCTCCCAACTAGCGCTTGATTTTAAGTCGTTCAGCCTGACTACTCCCTGTTCATGGTGCATCGGCAAGTGTGATTGCGATGACATCCGTGTTGGATTCGCCACCCCAATAATGTTTTAACTACTGACCGTTGACCTTGAATGTCTCCAATGGATTCCTACTGTATAGCTCAACGGCGCCATGTGGGAAAACCCTCTTGATAGTGAATGGACTCGACCACCTTGATTTTAGCTTTCCTGGGCACAATCGCAATCTTGAGTTGAACAATAGTACTGATTGTCCCGGTTCCAACGTTCTCTGCATGATTTTCTGGTCGTGCCATTTCTTAACATTTTCTTTGTATAACTTAGAGTTCTCATAAGCTTGAAGTCGGAATTCATCGAGCTCATTTAACTGAAGTAGCCTCTTTTCACCCGCAGCTGCTTGATCAAAGTTTAGCTTCTGAATTGCCCAATAGGCTTTGTGTTGTAACTCCACAGGTAGGTGACATGCTTTCCCGTAGACCAACTAATATGGTGACATACCAATTGGTGTTTTGTAAGCAATCCTATAAGCCCATAGTGCATCATCCAATCTGTGAGACCAGTCTTTTCTATTCGGGTTTACCACCTTCTCTAAGATTTTCTTTACCTCCCTGTTTGAAACCTCAGCTTGCCCACTTGTTTGGGGATGATATGCCATCGCCACCTTATGGTTGACCCCATATTTTGCCAAAAGAGCTGTAAACGATCTGTTACAGAAGTGACTACCCTCGTCACTTATGATAGCTCTTGGCGTGCCAAATCTTGTAAAAATATTCTTGTGTAAGAATTTATGAACCACCTTGGCATCATTTGTGGGGAGTGCTACAGCTTTAACCCATTTCGAGACATAATCAACCGCAAGCAAGATGTACTGATTACGGAACGATGATGGAAATGGCCCCATAAAATCAATGCCCCAGACGTCAAAAATTTCAACTTCCAAGATAGTGTGTAGTGGCATCTCATTCCTTTTTGATATGTTACCCACCCGTTGACATCTATCACAGCTTTTATGAATTGGTGGGCGTCCTTAAATATTGTAGGCCAATAAAACCCTGCTTGAAGGACTTTCGTCGTTGTTTTCTCACTTCTATAATGTGCTCCATATGCAGATGTATGACACTCGTGTAATATATTCTTCACCTCACTGTGTGGCACACACCTTCAAATCATTTTGTCAGCGCACTGTTTAAATAAGTATGGCTCATCCCACATGTACCACTTGACATCATGTAGTAATTTCTTTTTTTGCTGTCGTGTAAGATCCGGGGGAAGGACGTTGCTCACTAAATAATTAGCAAAGTCTGCATACCATAGAAATTCTTCATTGATTCCAAACAGTTGTTCGTCCAGGAATGACTCATTAATTACACACTTATTTTCTTCATCTTTACCCAGATTTTCCAGCCTCGATAAATGGTTTGCAACTTAATTCTCCGTCCCCTTTCTATCCTTTATTTCCAAATCAAATTCCTGTAGAAGAAGGATCCATCTGATAAGTCGAGGCTCAGCATACTTCTTCGAAATTAAATACTGGATTGCCGAGTGATTAGTATAAACCACAACCTTTGTCCCAATTAAATATGCCCGAAATTTATCAAAGGCATATACTACTGCAAGTAACTCCTTTTCTGTAGTTATGTAGTTCAATTGGGCATCCGTAAGGGTTTTACTTGCATTACTGGCGTGGAATGTCTTGTCTCAGCGTTGTCCCAACACAGCCCCTACTGCATAATCGTTTGCATCGCACATTAACTCAAATGGCATATCCCAATCCGGTGCGACAATAACTGGCGCTATAGTCAACTTATTCTTTAATAGCTCGAATGCTAACTTGCATTCCTCATCAAACTTTAAAACTGAATCCTTCTCTAAAAGACTGCATAATGGTTTTGCAATCTTAGAGGAGTCTTTTATAAATCTCCTATAGAACCCGGCATGTCCAAGAAAGCTTCGGATTCCCTTAACTGAAGTTGGTGGTGGAAGATTTTCGGTCGTTTCCAACTTTGCTCGATCAACCTCTAATCCCTTCACTGAAACCTTGTGCCCCAAAATTATTCCATCTTCAACCATGAAATGGCACTTTTCCCAGTTAAGCACCGAATTAGTCTCTACGCAGCGTTTTAAAACCATGACTAAGTTTTCTAAACAGATATAAAAAATATCCCCAAAGACCGAAAAGTTGTCCATGAAGACTTCCACATTTTCTCCACCATATCTGAGAAGATAACCATCATACACCGTTGGAAGGTAGCAGGTGCATTACACAAGCCAAATGGCATTCTCCTGTATGTGAATGTGCTGTATGGGCACGTGAAAGTGGATTTCTCCTGATCTTCAGGAGCAATGACTATCTGATTATATCCCGAATACCCATCCAATAAGCAGTAAAATTTGTGGCCCGCCAATCTATCCAACATCTGATCGATAAAAGGCTGAGGGAAGTGGTCTTTGCGGGTTGCTTTATTCAGCTTCCTGTAGTCCATGCAAACCCTTCAACCGGTCACTGTCCTCGTCGAAATTAATTCGTTGTCGTCATTCTTTACAACAGTCATTCCACCCTTTCTCGGCACGCATTGAACGGGGCTAACCCAAGCACTATCTGAAATTGGGTAGATGATTCCCGCATCCAGCCACTTCAGAATCTCTTTCTTTACTACTTCTTTCATTATCGGATTGAGCTGTCTCTGGTATTCCACTGTTGGCTTTGAATCCTCTTCCATGAGGATTTTGTGCATGCAAAAGGATGGACTTATTCCCTTGATGTCTGCAATTGTCCATCCTATAGCCGATTTGTAAGCACTCTCAGCAACTTATTTTCCTGCATTTCGTTAAGCGCAGAAGCAATAATAACAGGTAAAGTATTAGAATTGCCTAAATATGCATACCTGAGTTGTTTAGGAAGTGGTTTTAGCTCAAGTGTAGGTGGCTCCTCCAATGAAGGTTTCATCCTTGCTGTGGCTTTCTCTTCCATGTGTAATGGCTCAAATGGTGCCTGTTGGTCGAATTCGCTATCGCTAAATCGCACGCAAGCATACGCGGTCCACAAGTAATATAAGATAAGTTGAGTGTCGTACCCACGAGGACAAAGTCTTAAGTGATAGTCAAATACTAAGGTAAAGTCTATATTGCCTTATCTAAATAGGTGAAAAGTGATGGTGTGTTAAGCTATTTGAATTAAAAGTGAAGAACTAAGAGAAATAGTTATACTAGGAAGTCAAGATAGGATTACAATTCCCCTAATGTGGCGCCTAATCTCCTAACTCCCCACATTACAAACGAATCAAGGAATGGTCAACCGAGAACAACAACTACACAAAAGCTTCTGTCGAAGGTCAATTGCACATCCCTAGTTAGGTGAATCACAATATTTCTATTGGTGAAAATAACTAGACTAGGGTCATTAAGCTTAGTCACAAGGCTACACAAGGCAAATAGAGATATGTATCTATCCTATTAGCAGTTTATGCACACAATCCATAGGCATGGCCATAACAGGTGTTGTTGTATTTAAAAGTGAGATATTAATATCCATTTTCCAATATCTATCAATATCTATACCAATTACCCTGTCAAGCAATCAGTCAATAAGCAAGAAATACAACAACCCATTCCAAAATGATTCATTATATAAATAGGAGAGAAAGTTAATTAAGTTAAACAATAGGTTATATTGCAATCCTAAAAATAGAATTAGTTTATATCCATGGTACTAAAACACATTTTTAACACATTCAACATTCTCAGTAATACACAAATAAATGGGAGATTTGGAATAAGAAAACCCCTGATTTAAAGTGTTCTTTCCCCAAATCTTCTCTTCTCCGTGTAGCTCCTGAACACTGTCGGATGCAATAACTATTCCTCCTTGAAGCACATCTTCTTTCTCTTCTACGTAATTAATACTGTAATAAAATCCTAGTCTAACTCTCTCTGTAATAACTGATGGCGGCTATGTCTCAATATCTCTCTATATCCCCCCCCCCATATCTACCCTCGCTTTTTAGGTCATTAAAAACTCTTTATTGCCTAAACACCGGAGGTGGCGATGTGACGTGGATATAGCATTGGCAAGTGGCGATGCGACACCGCGGCGCCGCGTAGGCTTCAAAACACCGGAGGTCGCGCTGCAGCGCGTCTTCACGAAGAGACTTCAGCGCTGTGGCGCGAGGATGACGTCAGCCCAAGACAGGGGGTGGCGCTGCAGCACGAGCTCTAAGCTTATCTATGGCGCTGCGACGCGAGTGTATGAAAAATGCCCATTTTGCCGCTGAAAGCTGGGAAAGACCTGTAAAGCCCTACATAATAGAAATTAAACATAATAACAAAAATATATATATAAAGGCTAACTAAATAATAGAAAACAGGCAACATCTTAAGCCACAAAGGATCTGATTCGCAGGTATAAATCTCACTCATCAAATACCCCCAAACTTAAGTTTTTGCTTGTCCTCGAGTAAACTATCAGACATCCACACTTACATTACTGTAAGACGCGAATGGAAACTACTCCTGCAAAATATTATAATGGCTTCAAAACACAAATTATAGACCCACTCTGAGAATAGGACAAACACCGATATGAATGAAGGCTTAATATCAAATTTGTAAGTATGAGACTGTACTCGATCCATTCTATGTGTGTGTGTGGACCAATTGTCCTAACTAATCATAGCACAAATTAAGATTACACAGTCAATTGTGATAACTAATAAGCTTACTCTGCAACTCACAAAATCACAAGCATTAAGAATAAGACGCAAATACAAGAAAGGATCAAAAGGTTCTAGTATTGAAGTAAAATCTGACTTATTAGGCGAGTGTATTTTATGCTCTATCTCGTAAGTCTACGTTCATGGGCGAGTGTGTTTTACGCTCCATCTCGACCCACCGCACGACTTAAGATAGATTTGCATTTATGGGCGAGTGCATTTTACGCTCCATCTCGACCCACCGTAAGGCTATAGATTTGTGTTTTTTTTAAAACTGCGTTTATGGGTGAATGTGTTTTACGCTCCATCTCGACCCACCGCAAGACTAATTATATACCAGAACTATAGATCCCAAATTGTAAAAGTGCCTACATCTTTTATTACCTTGGAAACAAAGGAGTTCTACAAAGTGCACAAATCTTTAAAATAATAAACAGACAATCTAAATCCGAAAAAAATAACTAGTTAAAATAATTGGTAAGTGCTTGCTAAGAAGGATGGATCCATAACAGTCTTGACTTAACCAATTAACACACCCCTAGTTCATGTACGCTTGACACGACTCTAATAGAAAGATATAATCACATGGCGCTTGTCATTAGCCACAATCAAAAAATAAATGCTATAACACCCTAACCCAACATATGAACAGCTATAGATCGGGGGATAGGGTTAATCAAACTATAATAGGCAAGGAGCGATAAAAGATACAGTACCTGTAACGAATGATTTATTTGAATTGTGATTCTGATGACAAAATCCTTGTAAGGAGGGAATGATGTAACATTCCATAATTTTAAAGCGTGATATTAAATATTTATTGATTTATTTAAGTATTTAATGGATATGTTATTGTTGAATAAATAATTGTTCAATTTGAGAGATGTGGTTTATTTAATTATTTGTTGAATAAATAATTAAATATTAAATATTAAATATTTATTGGCAATATTAAATATTTATTGAATTATATGGCAATTTGAGTTGATGTGATTTAATTATTTGTTGAGTAAATAATTAAGGAGCTAAGTAAATTAATTGTTATGAGATTATATAATAATATAATTTAATAAGTAAGCTAGAGAGCTTATGGTGATTTAAATAAGTTATAATATTTTAAATGGGAAATTGTAATTTAAAATATTCGTTGGTTAAATAAAATTATAATTATAAAAGAAATTATAATTATGTGATAATGATTTATGTGTTAAAGTAATTTAATAGATTAATGTTTTAATTGATTTATTAATTTAATAAAAGTGTGACTAATAACCTTGCTATAAAGGAGTTATTAAAATAAATAAAAAGAGTTTAATTTGGTTTTTCTAAACATGTCTTATTGCATAATAAGTTTTTAATTTAATGATGTTTTATCAAACAAGGTATAAGGATTAATCTATTTGTTTTAATTAGATTTGTCAAACAAGGTGTAAGGATTTAATGGGTTATTTTTATTAAGCTTAGCCAAACAAGCCTTATGGCTTTTGATTTTCAAAAAAAAAATTATAACTGATGTCAGTTAAATCCTATACTTAATATCTATATTATTATTATGCGTTATAATATTATACGTATGTTAGAGTTAGGGAGAAGAAAGACTCAGTTGAAGTTTACAGAGAGAAAAAGAAGAAATGAGGAAAACTAGAGAGAATTTGAGAGTGATTTTAGCAGGTGTTGTAGAAAAGAATTTGGAGAAAATAATAATAATCATCTTCCTAATCCAAGGTAGGAGCTCAATCTCTTTCTCTAAAAGTTTCATGTTTTTCTTTTTCCCAAAAAGTTCTCTGTAAAATATTTTATGGGATGAATTGTTGATATACATGTATAACTTGGTATGGTACTTGATTATATAGTTATTATATGAGTTTATGATGATTAGAGGTAGTGCTTAAACGAGAATTGCATGATAAATTCGTTTGACAGTAGGAAGAAATAATGTCAGTATATGTATTTCTTATGTAGCTTATGTAAATAACAATTATGATGATCAATTTAGTGTGTGAAATTGAGCTGTGACTATTTTAGTTAGTTTGTTAAGAATTACAGAGAACTTAGTTCAAAAGAATCAAATTGGTGTATCATTATGATTACAGTATGCACTGTGTCAAAAAATATCAAAAATGGAGTTTTTGGGTTTTAAAATATGTTATTCTAGTATTTAATTTTTCTACAATTATGGTTTAAGTTGTGTTAATTTAATATTTGTATGCTTGGTGAAAGTTTATGTGTAATTTGCATTAGTTATTCATGTTAATTAGTGTTGAAATTGAAGTTATAGACAGAAAATTGAGTTGTTCTGTTTTTCGTGGTTGGGTTCTGCGAGTTTTGGCGCCTCAGCGTCAAAATTCACGCCCCAGCGCCAAAAATCGCGCCCCGGCGCCAAAATTCGCGCCCCAGCGCCAGAAGCTGGCGCCCCAGCGCTGAAATTGGCGCCCCAGCGCCAATCTCGCGCCCCAGCGCCACTAGTTGGCTTAGTACTCGCGCCCCAGCGCGGGGACAGAAGTCTGACTTGGACAGTTTTGACCTCCTGTAGTAAAATGGCCATAACTTCCTCATACGAACTCCGATTGAGGTGATTCAAGATGATCCGGAACGAGGACGAGTAGACCTACAACTTTCGTTCTTTAAGGTTTTCAATTTGAGGTCATTAGGATGGGTCAAAATGGTCATCTTTAGGACTGTTGTGTTTTCGGAGGCAATCGGAGGGTGTCGGGCATGCACATATGCATGTGTAGTGCTCCAGACCGTAAAAGATGATGTCCTAAGTTATAAAACATGAATCTTAGTAAATATAATGATGCTTAACATTAATAAATAATGTATTAGATAAGTTATAGAAGCATAGTAAGCATACACAAGAGAGGCAAATCGGGCGTGTGACGATTGAACGTCGAAACGCCGTGCCAAGTGTTAATGAACTTAAAAAGTGTTTCAATTCCATTGAAATAGATATTATAAGATATGGAATGGGTTTAATATAAAACCAATAAGTAGTCCTAGCAAGACTTAAGCACTTGAACTTCGAGTTTGACTAAGAAGAAATATAGTGAGTCATAAGTCGAAAAGTTAACATAATCTAATTGACCATTGTGTATTTATTAATAGGAAAGATTATGATATGTGGAGTAGAGTTTACATTACAATTGCTATGTGTTGTTATGTGACTAATAGTTGATGTGTATGATTATATAATTGTGTAGGGCACGTGAAGTGCAGATAACTATAAGCTGTTAAGCTATTATTGGTAAACAACGATCAAGGCAAGTCTTTCGGTTCTTATTTTCTACGTGGACTTGATGAACTGTTTTAAATTGCATGATATGTTATGCATGTTGAAATCATGAAATGTTAAAGTCAATATATGACTGCATTATTTTGGCTAAGTAATGATGATTGAGTAAGGAACTCAATCTTTATATTTGTTATGTGAATTAAAAGCATGTATGCCATGTTACTTTAATGAGATGTATGTCGAGCATGTTATTATGTGATATATGATGCATGAAAACTGTTAGACTTTGCTGGGCTGTCGAGCTCACTCTTGCAAATAACCACTTTTGCAGGTCAAGATTTTAAGGTAAAGATACGTGCTATGTGAGTTATAGAGATCTATATTCACGAAGATTACTTATGTTTTATGCGAAATGTATTTCCTATTTTGAACGTAAGATGTTGTTAAATGTAAGTTGAGCTATCTAATGTATATGGATATTTAGTTATGATGTAAGACTTTGTATAGTTATTTTGTTGTAACGATTCATGACATAAGATTGAATCAAAGAGATGTAATGTAATGGTTGCGATTCAGGGCAAGAAAGAAGGAAATGTATAAAAGTTTTAAATATTCCGCAATTTTATTAAGTTTAACATCGAATAATGATGTATTATTTAGAGGTTGAATGTATGGTTAACGACCGAAGTCGGGATTTAAATGGTATGAATTTTGGGGTCGTTACAGTTGGTATCAGAGCTGTAGGTTATAAACCTTAGGTAGGAGTGCCGTAGGCAATAACCTTAGAGAAGAGAGGTGAAGATAAAGAACGAATAAGCTCAAATAGAGTTTGAACAATAAGGGATTAAAACTTGCGTGAAATGATTCAAAGAAGAATCTCGCAGAGTTATAAGGAATATGAATGTGGGGTTACCCAACTCCAATAATAAGGTTGTAAGGTGATAATAAATAGACAATGTATAGAAGAGAGTGATAAAGAAGTTATGAATAGAGAGTTATGTCTAAGTGAGGTACAATTGTACTCTTTAATAATTGATGTATGGTATCTGGGCTAAACGATTCCTTCATGGAGCGGAGGTATATACGAACTAGCAACTCGGAACCTAGTTTGTTGGTTGTTTGTGGGAAACCACTCAGCGTACCATATTGAAACTGTTAGAGACTCGATGTGTACCAAGTGTATAACTCGAATGAAATTTTGAGCGATGTAAATGAAGTTAGAAAGTTAGAAATTCTTAAAGGAAGAATTGTTATATAAACAAGAAGATTCAAAGAAGAATCTTGAAAAGATATAAAGATAAGAAATGGAAGTTTCCTAACTCCAATAACCAAGATAACGAATAATGTCGTAAATGATGAAAAAGAGAAAGAATGAGGATCGTAAAACAAAACGATCACGAGTTAACAAAAGAATTTTAAGAAAGATGATTATAGAATAAGGTCACGACGTGATCTGTTTAAGTTATAAAAGAAAGATGGTCTGTAATGTTTGAATGATTATAGCTTGATGCTATGAAGATAATGTACTATGAAATAGTACGAGATAACTCATGAGGAGTTATAGATGATGTGATACGAGGAATTCGTATCGAGCAAAGAGCAAGTTAAAAGAAAGATAGAGTTAGGTGGGATTTCAATTGAGAACCCATGTGATGGCTGAGTTGTACAAACCTTTGTATGGGCGAGGGTTTTGTGCTTGCACTCAGTTTATCACAATGATAATCATTGAAATGTTTGTGTCGCGCTATTTGCTATATGCATGTTGAGAAGGTGATTCTTTTCTCGTGTATAACAGATAGGTAGAGTATAGTTAGAGAATATTATAAGGTAAGTGCGAGTTCTTAAAACTCATACTTATGGTAGGTTCGTGACTCATAGTTATATGGTATGTTTTTGAACCCCTCAGCGAATGGACGCCTATGGTCTGACTAGGATAAGTTCTTAAACTCATATGATTGTGGCAAGTTCCTGAACTCATAACGTGTGGTAAGTTTGATGAACTAGGGTATAATTAAGTGTGAATGGAGTATTGAGGATGATAGGGATAGATAGACCTATTAAGCAATGGATCATTAGCTATGCTAGACTTTCGAAATTTATTGACTTCGTGCTGATGTTTACACTTTTATTTTCTTGAAAAACATTGGATCAAATGATGGAACCAATGAGTTTTAACAACAAATACTATTATTCGTATGTCTATGCTAATTACTTCGGCTAGACAAAAATGATTTGCAATATATCAAAATATATTTTATATCATTAATGCATCATGTAACCTGGTGCAAAGATGATAAAAACGATGGAGTCATCAATGCAGTATTACCTAGTGTTGGATGTGATCTAAGGATCGTCAGCCCACTATGGTATGATGTAGTATGATAAAGTCACCAAATGACGGAATCCTCAACGGACTGTAAATACAGTGCGGTATCATAACGTCATAAAAAGATTTTTGAGATTTCTTTAATATATGAAAATACATATGTATGTATGTATATGTATATTTCGGTTAATGTCCGAGTTATTGTAGAGGTCTATGCTATTTGATTCAGCTAGACAAATATTAAAAGATGTTCATGAAATTCAAGAGTTTCTTGAGAAGTTATGCCAACCCAAATTATTTTGGTGCGGATTCAGATGTTGAAAAGCTGAGATGAACAACCCTTTTATAGGGGATTACGCGGAGGCGTTGAGATGTTTGTGCACAATACATTGTACGAAGGGCTGATCACCCTAAGTACGAGGAGTCCCTATAGTCTTATGACTGTTAAAGTTTAAGTTGAAAGATTACTTATAACTATGGACATATGCATAGCGTTTAAATTTTGTGCACAATACATCGTACGAAGGGCTTAACACCCTAAGTACGGGGGTCCTTATAGTCTTATGACTGTTAAAGTTGAAGTTGAAAGATTACTTGCAACTGTGGACATAGTTCGTGGCCTTATGACCCTCAGCATGATTTGGAATCTATTAAATTCCTGTTATTCATATCGCTTCCCAATTATTGAGCAATTGTGGAAGATTCTTGGTATTCTAAAAGGTGAATGTGGTAAGGATGATATTCTTTAGAAAGAAGTGAGTCATAGAATACGACTCTGAATGATGAATATGTTGAATAAGTGAGAAAAGAGATTTTGAAGTGAGAAGGATGTGAGTTATCAAAGAATAATGTGAAATTTTTTAATAAAAAAGTTTAATAATTGTAGAATGATCTTTGTGGAAAAGAAGCGGTTATAGAATCCAATGAATGAATAAGGTATTAACGTAAAATCTATTCTGATAGATTGAATGAATAAAGATTAATTAATAAAAATTTTGAGGACGAAATTCTTAGAAGAAAGGGTGAATGTAATGTCCCGAGAGTTTGATCATATAATATATGATAATGATCCTTAGAGAAAGATAATGAACGGGTCAAAGAATATATAATACTCAAATATAATTGAGTCTAAGTAAATGTTATGAAATAAAACTTATAAGAATTTATTATCAAGAATGGTGAGAGTAGAAAATATAAAACCTATATAAAGATAATGTGTTGAAGTTATTCAATGAATAGATTTGAGGAAAACCTGAGTAAGGTAGGGTTTCGGTGATTCTGGGGACAGAATCTTTGTAAGTAGGGAAGAATGTAACGAATGATTTATTTGAATTGTGATTCTGAGGACAGAATCCTTGTAAGGAGGGAATGATGTAACATTCCATAATTTTAAATCGTGATATTAAATATTTATTGATTTATTTAAGTATTTAATGGATATGTTATTGTTGAATAAATAATTGTTCAATTTGAGTGATGTGGTTTATTTAATTATTTGTTGAATAAATAATTAAATATTAAATATTAAATATTTATTGGCAATATTAAATATTTATTGAATTATATGGCAATTTGAGTTGATGTGATTTAATTATTTGTTGAGTAAATAATTAAGGAGCTAAGTAAATTAATTGTTATGAGATTATATAATAATATAATTTAATAAGTAAGCTAGAGAGCTTATGGTGATTTAAATAAGTTATAATATTTTAAATGGGAAATTGTAATTTAAAATATTCGTTGATTAAATAAAATTATAATTATAAAAGAAATTATAATTATGTGATAATGATTTATGTGTTAAAGTAATTTAATAGATTAATGTTTTAATTGATTTATTAATTTAATAAAAGTGTGACTAATAACCTTGCTATAAATGAGTTATTAAAATAAATAAAAAGAGTTTAATTTGGTTTTTCTAAACATGTCTTATTGCATAATAAGTCTTTAATTTAATGATGTTTTATCAAACAAGGTATAAGGATTAATCTATTTATTTTAGTTAGATTTGCCAAACAAGGTGTAAGGATTTAATGGGTTATTTTTATTAAGCTTAGCCAAACAAGCCTTATGGCTTTTGATTTTCAAAAAAAAAATTATAACTGATGTCAGTTAAATCCTATACTTAATAGATATCTATATTATTATTATACGTTATAATAATATACGTATGTTAGAGTTAGGGAGAAGAAAGACTCAGTTGAAGTTTACAGAGAGAAAAAGAAGAAAAGAGGAAAACTAGAGAAAATTTGAGAGTGCTTTTAACAGGTGTTGTAGAAAAGAATTTGGAGAAAATAATAATAATCATCTTCCTAATCCAAGGTAGGAGCTCAATCTCTTTCTCTAAAAGTTTCATGTTTTTCTTCTTCCCAAAAAGTTCTCTGTAAAATATTTTATGGGATGAATTGTTGATATACATGTATAACTTGGTATGATACTTGATTATATAGTTATTATATGAGTTTATGATGATTAGAGGTAGTGCTTAAACGAGAATTGCATGATAAATTCGTTTGACAGTAGGAAGAAATAATGTCAGTATATGTATTTCTTATGTAGCTTATGTAAATAACAATTATGATGATCAATTTAGTGTGTGAAATTAAACTGTGACTATATTAGTTAGTTTGTTAAGAATTACAGAGAACTTAGTTCAAAAGAATCAAATTGGTGTATCATTATGATTACAGTATGCACTGTGTCAAGAAATATCAAAAATGGAGTTTTTGGGTTTTAAAATATGTTATTCTAGTATTTAATTTTTTTAAAATTATGGTTTAAGTTGTGTTAATTTAATATTTGTATGCTTGGTGAAAGTTTATGTGTAATTTGCATTAGTTATTCATGTTAATTAGTGTTGGAATTGAAGTTATAGACAGAAAATTGAGTTGTTCTGTTCTTCGTGGTTGGGTTCTGCGAGTTTCGGCGCCCCAGCGTCAAAATTCACGCCCCGGCGTCAAAATTCACGCCCCAGCGCCAAAAATCGCGCCCCGGCGCCAAAATTCGCGCCCCAGCGCCAGAAGCTGGCGCCCCAGCGCTGAAATTGGCGCCCCAGCGCCAATCTCGCGCCCCAGCGCCACTAGTTGGCTTAGTACTCGCGCCCCAGCGCGGGGACAGAAGTCTGACTTGGACAGTTTTGACCTCCTGTAGTAAAATGGCCATAACTTCCTCATACGAACTCCGATTGAGGTGATTCAAGATGATCCGGAACGAGGACGAGTAGACCTACAACTTTCGTTCTTTAAGGTTTTCAATTTGAGGTCATTAGGATGGGTCAAAATGGTCATCTTTAGGACTGTTGTGTTTTCGGAGGCAATCGGAGGGTGTCGGGCATGCACATATGCATGTGTAGTGCTCCAGACCGTAAAAGATGATGTCCTAAGTTATAAAACATGAATCTTAGTAAATATAATGATGCTTAACATTAATAAATAATGTATTAGATAAGTTATAGAAGCATAGTAAGCATACACAAGAGAGGCAAATCGGGCGTGTGACGATTGAACGTCGAAACGCCGTGCCAAGTGTTAATGAACTTAAAAAGTGTTTCAATTCCATTGAAATAGATATTATAAGATATGGAATGGGTTTAATATAAAATCAATAAGTAGTCCTAGCAAGACTTAAGCACTTGAACTTCGAGTTTGACTAAGAAGAAATATAGTGAGTCATAAGTCGAAAAGTTAACACAATCTAATTGACCATTGTGTATTTATTAATAGGAAAGATTATGAGATATGGAGTAGAGTTTACATTACAATTGCTATGTGTTGTTATGTGACTAATAGTTAATGTGTATGATTATATAATTGTGTAGGACACGTGAAGTGCAGATAACTGTAAGCTGTTAAGCTATTATTGGTAAACAACGATCAAGGCAAGTCTTTCGGTTCCTATTTTCTACGTGGACTTGATGAACTGTTTTAAATTGCATGATATGTTATGCATGTTGAAATCATGAAATGTTAAAGTCAATATATGACTGCATTATTTTGGCTAAGTAATGATGATTAAGGAACTCAATCTTTATATTTGTTATGTGAATTAAAAGCATGTATGCCATGTTACTTTAATGAGATGTATGTCGAGCATGTTATTATGTGATATATGATGCATGAAAACTGTTAGACTTTGCTGGGCTGTCGAGCTCACTCTTGCAAATAACCACTTTTGCAGGTCAAGATTTTAAGGTAAAGATACGTGCTATGTGAGTTATAGAGATCTATATTCACGAAGATTACTTATGTTTTATGCGAAATGTATTTCCTATTTTGAACGTAAGATGTTGTTAAATGTAAGTTGAGCTATCTAATGTATGGATATTTAGTTATGATGTAAGACTTTGTATAGTTATTTTGTTGTAACGATTCATGACATAAGATTGAATCAAAGAGATGTAATGTAATGGTTGCGATTCAGGGCAAGAAAGAAGGAAATGTATAAAAGTTTTAAATATTTCGCAATTTTATTAAGTTTAACATCGAATAATGATGTATTATTTAGAGGTTGAATGTATGGTTAACGACCGAAGTCGGGATTTAAATGGTATGAATTTTGGGGTCGTTACAGTACCCTTTCCAAAATAGGGTAAAGCCATAACACATGGCATCAAGTATACCAATCATCAGTGTAAATCCCAAAAATATGGCTACCAACAAAATAATATCAGAATTAATCAAGATATCCCAAACTTCACAAGATAACTAACACAACCCCAACATGATAATGAATATATAACCAAGAGCATTCATCCATATATAATAAACATACTACTATGCATCACATCATGCATCCAAAATAAACCATTCACAAAATAAAATAAAACCATTAACCACAAGTATAATTAAAACATAGTTAAAGGCTATAGAGCCCATAAGTCTGAGGTTATACAGCCCAAATGATTCTCACAACCCTTACAGATTAAACATAAATAAACATTAAGCATAACAGCAGTTCATATATAATACTAAACTTAAAAGAGATCTCCCCCAAACTTGAAATTTGGCCAATGTCCTCAATGGCCTTCGTGATGCAGCATCAAGCATTCTGTCCATCATCACCGTCATCGTCGTCATCATCATCCACATCAACTGTCTTGTCCTCACGGGCCTCCTCGTTGGGCGGGGTACTGGAAATTAAAAGGGCAAGGACTCTGCGTCATCTCCTCCCTGGGCATAATAAATGTTGGACACTGTATTCGCGAATTCTGCATGGTAGTTATTGAATTGGCTATTCCATTGAGCTATATGATCTACCTTGCAGTGCAGGAAGTTCAGACTGCCCAATATCTCCGCTAGGACCCCAGGTGGAATAGCCTCAGATGACGGGGGTTCAGGAACTTGCATGGAGGTGCTGGCTTTAGTGGATGGCGGCAGCTGTGGTGTCGGCAAAAACCCCTCGCCCCTAGGATGTGACTGTGCTCATTCCCAAATTCCATAACGAGCAATGATGTTATGATCAATTACAGCCATGGGTGGCTGAGTGACATCATCCTTCTCCTACATTACACCCGCTCTTTTGCATAGTCGTGTAATTAGATACGGGTGTGGGAGTCCCGACATGACATTGCTCCTTATGGCCTTCTTAATTGACTCCTAGATAAGCACCCCTACATCAACTTTCAAGCTCGTGACAATTGCATAGAGCAGAACCACCCTTTCTCTTGTTACATCGCTCAGGTGGCGTGTTGGCATGTTATTTGCGCAAATGAAAGAGTACCTAGCCGTACCGTAGCGGCTCAATGCCTGTTGAGGGAAAGAAGTTTTTCACCGTGATATTCGTTGGTCTTTCATACGGTCCCAGGCTTGTAGAGTTTAGTAATCATCTGATATGTATTGTAACTGGTGCCACCGAGGGACCATCAGCATTAGCATTGCATAGAATTCTTTAACCACAGAAATAACTGCAGCCTCAGGCGGCTTGGTGAAGTGAATCCATTTCATAGCCGCAATCATGGCCATAATATCGACGTCTGTCTTGCCATCAGGCCTTAACCCTCTTTCAGGAACCAAACTCCTCTGTGAAAATTTTTGGGTATAACGCTTCCAGGCTTCCTCACTTGGGAATTTTACAGCATCCCAACGGGAAGGAGGGGCTCTGGAAGATGGCGAAGGAGGGGGACCTATACTAGTGCGAGGATGCTTTGAACCCATGATTAAGAGAACGAAAATCCAAAGACCCAAAATTACTTTCTCACAAATTTCTCAGACCCAAGTATGAACCCTCACAAGTCAAAAATCCCTTACCTCGTGCTCCTTTTAAAGAGCGCACAACGGTCAGAAGATTAACTGCAAGGACGGTTGGATTTTCAAATGGTTGGAAACTGAAGGGCGCGACGGTTGAGCTTGCCTAACAGCTCTTGGGAGAAGAGGGAATGAACTGTTTTGATGAAAGGAAAAAAAAACTGCTGCAAAAGAACTGAAGCGCCTCTGTTTAAAAATAAAAACATGCTGGTGGCGCGGCGGCGCGAAGCATGGCGTTGCGGTGCAGGTCTCAAACCCACTTTGGCACTGCGACGTGATTGTTTGGTGCTGCAGCACGACTTTGCAGAATGACCCAGCTCTTGGAGGCGTTGCGGCGCGAAGCTCATCATTGAACTCGGCGCTACGGTGCGAGTTTCCAGTATGTACCAAGGCACTTTGGCGTTGCGGCGTGGCAGATAGCACATTAAATGGCGTCGCGGTGCGAGTTTACAGTAGCCCGGCGCTGCAACGCAAAAACGAGGTATAAATTGTGGCGCCACGGCGCGGCTTTCCAGTGCATAATCTCCTACCTTGGCGCTGCAGCGCGGATGATAGTGTTGAGGCTGGCGCTGCAGCGCGGCTTCTGAACTTCTGATACTGAGCTATAAAATTCTGCACAGGCCAAACCTCATATCAGGAAGCAACACAACAAAATGACTGCAAACACTGTAATAGCAGATTCTAACTACTAAAAGCCCTAAAACACATACTGTTAAACATACTAACATGCACTATACAGAACCTAGAAATTATACTTAGAAATACAAAGAGCAACTAATGAAAACTAAAAGAAAACATAAATGAATGAAAATAAAAGCAAATTTTCAAGCGCTCACCATTTACCTTGAAGGTTTTGTCTGAATGAGGGTCTTCAACCTCAATAGCCCCATAAGGATGCACCTTAGCAACCGTGAACAGCCCCGACCATCGGGACTTCAACTTCCCGGCACTACTACAAAACAGTAAATAGATAACGCGTAAAAAACGTTGTGGTTGATATCCCAGAAACGTCGTATTTAAGGGTGTTGTCTACCCCTTTATACAACGTTTTTTGGCTAAAAATGTTGTAGTTTAATATATCAGACAATGTTTAAACACATTTACACAACGTTTTTAAAATATTGTAGATTGACTTGAAAATGTTTTTAAAAAGAAAAAAAAAGGTGTGGTTCACATATATAACCAATCACCTGCAATCTGCTAATGCCATGATATATAGCTAAAAAGGTTTAAATTCTCATTTAAATTTAAAGCCAAAATGTATCAACCATTCAAAATACATCCCAATAATACCATTCGTTTACAGTTTCAAATTACTACATCCACAAAATATATACTAAACTATCCATATATACAGCTCAAATTCACTTTTCAATATAAATTACTACTATATTAAATTGTGAATTTGATTACATGCTTCCACAAAATAAACCAAACTATCCATAAAATTAAGCTACTACCTAAGCATGTGCAAAAAAGCCTAGGTTCTCCCAAAATACGTACATTCATCTAACCCCGTACATATCCACCGTTAACTCGAGGCTCTATATGTAGCTGGTCACATACGCTGCCCAATCATCCCGTACTTCATCAATTTGTTCTTGTGTGTACGTTAATCCATTTGCCTTGTCCCACTAAAATAAAAGAACAACAAATTTAGTTAGAAACAAGTTGACCAAGTTGTTGTACTAATATAAGTAAGATTACTTACTTGAACCTCCCCTATTCCCACATGAAGTATCTTCCCCGTCTCAAGTGAAACAAGTTGACCAAGTTGCTGTAGTTTGGCTCTCAATGCATCACCAATCTGTCTAACAATTTCACCCCTCTTTGGTGCAGGAATCTGAGACGAGGTGAAGCGTTTTTCAAAAAAAATAAACAAATAAAATATTAATAATACTAAACCATGTTCCTGTGTTTTTTCATTTGAAACTGAAGAACAATATAAATGCTCTTAAGAAGTAATTGCAAGTTATATGATACACAGATAGACAGACAGACAAACAGAGAAATTTTTCAACCAGTTAACTCTACATTTGATAAAGGCAAGTTGTGACTCACTTCCATCCATACTTTTGCAGCTTCAGAGCAAGCCTGCATGCCTTCCTCGTAATCTTGAACAGAAGCTTCTGAAACTTCAGCGATTGTTTGATTCAATAAAAGAGAGATGAATGTTAATTCTTTGAAACTTTTATAAGCTTCTGCAGATCACACGGGATAGAATTTTGATAAGCTTGTGCAGAATCTGCAGATGGCACTGTTTGACTCCTTTACTAATGTGAAATGTACTCCCTATTCTTGTGAAAGAAAATTCAACATGTTTGGAAAATATTTACTGCCCCATATATACAAAATTTAAATAAATAGAAAAACACATTGAACAGCCACTTGAACTGTAAAACATCATCAAGTGTAAAGATAAAATTATATAAAACATCATATATATTATGAGACAAAGATAGTAAATGGTTGTCTGATCAAAATATTCAAGATCCAAATGTATGTTTATCCATTACTGGTCTTTAGTCAATCATCCGAAGATGAAGGGTTCCTACCTCAGGGTAATGCTAGGAGTCTCATGTTCATCAAAATGGCACCTTGATACCAAAAGGTAACACTTGGTATTGACAACCAAGATAAAACCAAAAGAATGCTCTTATAAAAGCACCAAATAAGACTGCCAAAAAAATTATTGAAAAAGTGGAGCAGCAAAATTGATAGTTTCATCAAATAATTGAGATAAAACATTTCTCACATTCAGCACAAATTAGCTATGTCACCGTTTCTAAGCTATCTTTACACACATTAAGTAACATAGCTAATTGCAACACATGAAACATCTGAAGGCACTTTATATATACGTAATAATGTTAGTAAGTTGCAACCATTGAAGGTCCAAATCTGACATAACACATACAATAAAACCAATTCAAGCAAGTAAAAAGTCCTTAGTAATATTAATAGAATGCAAAACAAACCAGAGATTTTACTAAATAACTGCAGCTCCCTCAAGAGTGTGATCACTCTGAACTTTTTGATGAGACTCTAAGACAACTCTTGTAGCTTCCTTGACAGCTTGTCGATTGACATAATGTTGGCGGCGAATAGGCATGTACACATCAGCGCCACCTATAAGCTCTGTCTGTGAATCATCTATCTTCCTTAAGGTAAAAAAGGCCCGTTTGCCACATAGTTCGCATTGAGCTGTCAGCTTTGTTATGGTATCAGCAAGGGGTATTATGTCAAGCACCAACCCAAAGCTCCTTCTGTGAATAAGCTTTATGAGTTGTCTACTAAACTAGGAACCAATGTCATGCAAAAGCATGAACAACAAAAGAAAAGCATCATTAAATGAAGACCCGCCTGTAATTCTTATAAGATATTACATGGTTATGGAAAAACAAGGATATTCATTTTGTACAGCACCTCAAGTAGTCACCGTCTAGGCCATCAATTACTATAGTTTTACCATCATTATCAGCTGCCTTGCAGCAGAAATCATACAGGTCATCAAATAATTGAGCTTCTTCTATGCCAATCACCTCCAACTGTCAGCAATTACCGATAGTTAGAAGACTATTAAATGTACTATAATTACAAAAATATGAAGACTGATCACAAATTAATTCTACACTAGGAAAATTGTAGCATTTAGCAAGTCTAACAATCCTTTTAATATTCACATCCATGCTTATTAAACGATTATCTTTAAGTGTTAATATTATATTCCATCTAAAATCGACCAACTGAAACATCAAATGGCCTTGTACTGCTAGGCTAGATGCTATAGTTGTCGAATAAATCAAATCCAGTTCTCATATACTCATTTGTAAATTTTAATTACAAGTTTTAGCTAATTCAACAAAATGTTATCCAATACACTTAACTAGAAGGCTAAAAGCCTTGCATGTCAGACAGCAAACGAAGTAAATCCCTCCAAAACTGGTGCAAATCACATGTTACAGGTAGTTTCAAGTGCATAATACTCTTAAATCAGATCCAATTGTATTATTCATCAAATTTATATAATTACAAAAGTTTAAGTTCAACCAACTGAACCCGTATAATGTCAAGAGTAACTTCGAGTTATTAATGCACAAAGCCATAAGAAATATTGAGCATAGAACTAGGCATCATCCGACATACACATGTAATGGGGTTCTTCAACAAATAGAACAATATATAAAAAGCATGAAATGGACTAAGAATTCATTTCACTAACTCAAAAATACCTTGTCATAAGCATCAGCCCCAAATCTTTGACTAAAAGACAATAGATCTGGCAAAGACCAGCACGGGAATTTTGTCCCGTCGTGTGTCACTACTGAATCTATGGCATACCGGTTATCCTTGCTTGACTTTATCATCGCCACATTTCTACAAATATTTAATTGTATCAATAGTTACAAATTGGCTTTCATTATTGCTACTGCAGTTCAACAAGCATAAAATTTTAAAATTTTCACACTTTATAACTAATTTATATGATGAACGTCTTTCTTTACACTTGAATTGTAAAACATCATCAAGTGTAAAGAAAGGAACTTAAAGCACCTGCTCTTGCTTCTCATTAATCTCCTCAATAAATGCACGTCTCTTCAATGTGAAGTGTAAATAAAATACTTGTGAAGCTTTCTTCTTTAACAGCCACTTGAACTGTAAAATAATTTGAAAAACAAATGACGCTAGACTTAAATTGTTGTTAAAAACATTAAGATAATATATCCAAACTGCAGCCTTAAAGCACCATTTAGTTAATGACTATATAACATACCTAGAGATCAAAAAAATTACTAACAAGCAAAAAGTTTGTGTCTGAAAAGATGGTTGAATATTAAACTTAAATAATTGTTCTCTTATCTTTAATCAAGTTGATAAGATATTTCATAGTTCAACTAGTCACGTACTAACAATTTCACTGCTCCTTTCCAAAAAAATCCAGTAAAGTAAATTCAGTTCAAATTTATATTTTTTAAAACCGAATCCTAAGCATCTTAAAATATATAGAATCCTCAACTAATAAAGGTCCAAGCGTTAAACAATTGAAAAGATAGTTTAAAATTTAATTTCCACCCTCTACTTTTTTCAGTTTTCTCGGTCACTAAATAATAGGTTAAAGAATTGAACTTTAACTTAGATAATTCAGAAATCAACTCCCATGGCTAAATTCAAACATCCACAAGCACTCTCACTTTCATCTACAACTGAAATTCTGACCTATTAATGATACAAATTCGTTTAAACGATATGATTCATGAATTTAAGCATGAACACAATAGTAATTAGTAATGAACCAGCAATCTGAATTGCGTATACAGCCAGAGATCGTACCTGTTTGTAACGAAACTCAATGGTGTAAGAAAGAAGGATGGGGCTAATATCGCCAGCGTCAGGACGAGAAACTTAAATAATTGTGGCCTTAGGCAACTCATCAAACATTTGAATTGACTCGGGAGGGTTATGACAAAAAGAGAAAAACAACGATATAATCCACGGCGAGGGCTCCGATTGCATTTGATCGTAACGTGGTCCTCCGCCGGCCATTAACTGCTCTAACGCCATTAATTCCGATCAGAATACTGTATATATATATATATATATATATATATATATATATATATATGTGTGTGTGTGTGTGTGTGTGTGTGTGTATGTGTGTGTGTGTATGTGTGTGTGTATCACTGTCAGATCCACAAAGAGAGAAAGAAAACGTAGTTGTTTTTTTTGTTGTTGTTCAGATCCACCGCGGTGGCATCCTGCCGCCTGTCCTTCTCGCTGCTCTCACCGTGCTTGTGGCGCTTCCGTGCAGGGTCAGGAGAGGGAGTGCGGTGGTGGTCATTTTTGCCTGTCTTTGTCCCTTCGCAGTCTCTTTCCCGGTCGCTGAGGAGTGAGGAATCGAGATTTCAGATCTCGCGTCTAAGAGACTGGGGCGGGCTAGGGCAAAATAGGAGAAAATGATACAGTGGTGATAGTTATTATAAAATTATTTCACTTCCGCGCGATTTTTGTAAGCTCCGTGTTTTTGACATACATAACGTTTTTTTAAAAAGACATTATCTATTTAAAATCAAAAATTGCCCTTATTGCAATGATAATGTTCTTTTATATGTATCTACAACGTTTTGTTAAAAAACGTTGTGAAAATAAATACCACAATATTTTTTATAAAAACGTTGTGGTTTAAGTGTTGTCTATTTAGTACTTTGTACTAGTGCGGGGAATAATTTCAGACGAGAGTTGATAAGAAGCACCTTCTGGCCTGGCTCGAAATTTCTTTAGACGATTTTCTTGTCATGCCACCGTTTCGTCTTTTCCTTGTACAACTTAGCGTTTTCATACGCTTGCAAACGAAACTCGTCTGATTCATTAAGTTGTAAAAGTCTTTGTTCACCGGCTGCTTCCAAATCAAAATTTAACTTTTGGATAGCCCAATATGCGTTGTGCTCCAACTCCACAGGAAGATGACAAGCCTTGCCATAAACAAGCCTATACGAAGACATTCTGATAGGTATTTTATAAGCAGTACGATATGCCCATAAGGCATCATCAAGCTTCTTTGACCAGTCCTTCCGATTGGGGTTAACAATCTTCTCTAAGATACGTTTTACCTCTCGATTGGATATCTTCGTTTGGCCACTTGTCTGTAGATGATAAGCAATGGCTATCTTATGGGTCACCCCATACTTAGCTAGAAGGGCTTCGAAATATTTGTTGCAAAAATGCGACCCTTCATCACGGATTATTGCCCGAGGCATTCCAAAACGAGTGAAAATATTTTTCTTTGAGGAAATTAAGCACCACCTTCGCATCATTGGTAGGCAAGGCAACTGCTTCAAACCATTTGGAGACATAATCAACCACCACAAGAATATAGAGATTGTTATAGGAAGACGGGAATGGTCCCATGAAGTCAATACCCCAGACATCAAATAATTCAAGTTCGAGGATATTCTGCAGCGGCAATTCATGCCTTCTTAAGATGGTTCCCACCATTTGGCATCTATCGCAATGCGATACAAATATGTGTGCATCCTTGAACAAGGTAGGCCAGTAAAACCCATATTGGAGTACTTTAGCCGCTGTTCTTTGGCCCTCGAAATGTCCTCCATAATTTGAGGAATGGCAATGATGGAGCACACCTTTGATTTCCTCCTCTGGCAAGCATCTCCACAGAATCTGATCTGAACACTGCTTGAATAAGAAAGGCTCATCCCACAAATATTATTTTGCATCGTTCAGGAATTTCTTCCTCTGTTGATAGCTCAAGTTGGGAGGAAGCACTTAACAAGCGATATAATTAGCAAAGTCCGCATACCATGGTGCCTTGTTTTGGACAACAAAGAGCTGCTCATCTGGGAAGATATCATTTATATCTTTTTCAGCATCTCCCACATGAGGATGATTTTCCAACCTGGACAAGTGATTCGCTACCTAGTTTTCAGTACCCTTTTTATCACAGATCTCCAGATCGAACTCTTGGAGAAGAAGGACCCACCTTATCAACCTCAGTTTAGCATCTTTCTTTTTTATCAGGTATTTGATGGCCGAGTGATCTGTGTACACGGTCACTTTCGTTCCAATGAGATAGGAACGGAACTTATCAAACACATAAACCACTGCCAGCAGCTCCTTCTCAGTTGTGGTGTAATTCAGCTGAGCATCAGTTAATGTTTTGATGGCATAGTAGATCGTGTGGAATACCTTATCCCTTCTTTTGCCTAACACTGCCCTAATAGCAAAATCGTTGGCGTCGCACATAAGCTCAAATGGGAAAGTCCAGTCAGGAGCTACCACAATAGGGGCAGAAATGAGTCTTTCCTTTAATAGCCCAAATGCCTTAAGGCAGGCTTCATCAAACTGAAAAGGCATGTCCTTTTCCAATAATGTGCAGAGCGATTTGGTTATCTTCGAGAAGTCCTAGATAAACTGCCGATAGAACCCTGCATGCCCAAGAAAGCTTCTTACCCCTTTAACTGATGTAGGCGGTGGTAGATTATTAATGACATCAATCTTAGCCTTGTCAACCTCAATACCGCCAACAGATACTCGGTGGGCCAAAATAATGCCCTCCTTGACCATGAAATGGCACTTTCCCAATTCAGTACAACAGTTATCAAATGAGCTCCCGAATACCGAAAAGTCGTCCATGAAGACCTCGAGGGTCCTTTGAACCATATCAGAAAAAATAGACATCATGCAACGTTAAAATGTTGCAGGAGCATTACACAGCCCGAAAGACATTTTCTGAAAGGCAAAGGTCCCAATAGGGGCATGTGAAAGTTGTTTTCTCCTGATCTTCGGGAGCAATTGAAATCTGATTATATCCAGAGTAACCATCTAGCAGACAATAAAATTCATGCCCAGCAAGTCTATCGAGCATCTGATCAATAAATGGAAGAGGGAAGTGATCCTTATAGGTGGACTTGTTCAATTTCCTATAATCCATACACACCCTCCATCCAGTCACCGTTCTGGTTGGAATCGACTCGTTATTCTCATTGGGTACAACCGTTATGCCACCCTTTTTTGGCACACACTGAATGGGACTGTCCTAAGGACTGTCTGAGATGGGGTAGCCCACATCTAGCAATTTAATAATCTCCTTCCGGACCATTTCTTTCATTGTGGGGTTTAACCGCCTCTGATGTTCAATGGACGACTTAGACCCTTCCTCCAGTAAGATTTTGTGCATGCATAGAGTTGTACTGATCCCCTTAATATCAGGAATTAACCACCCTAGGGTCGTTTTATATTGCTTGAGCACTAGCAGTAGCTTCTCTTCCTGGGACTCATTTAAAGATGCAGAAATTATAGCAGGTAAAGTGGATGATTCTCCTAAGAATGCATACCTCAGATGATTGGGCAAGGGCTTTAATTCTAGGACAAGAGGTTCTATAATCGACGGCTGAGCCTTGGAAGTTGATGCCTCATGATCATTTAAAGACTCAAACTGTCTTTGGAACTATTTAAATCTTTGGGGAGCATTCAGCCACTTGGCATATTCAACATGAGTGGGCTCTCTTCCATAGCACTGGCTCCTGTCAATGTAGCTTCTAAAGGGTCTGTTATGTAGGTTTCTAAGAATATTTCCCTAACTGTAATATCAATCACTTTAATCTGGAAGCAGTCTTCAGGGGTATTCGGATATTTCATTGATCTGAACACATTGAAGGTTACTTCCTGATCTTGTACTCTCATAGTCAGCTCCCCTTTCTGCACATCAATAAGGGTCCTCCCAGTTGCTAAGAATGGTCTGCCTAGTATTATAGGGACTTCCCTGTCTTCCTTAAAATCTAGGACAATAAAGTATGCTGGGAAGATGAACTTGTCCACCTTGATAAGAACATCCTCTATTATCCCCTTCAGGTAAGTGAGAGATCTATCCGCCAATTGCAAGGTAACACTGGTGGGTTTGGCTTCATTTAGTCCTAGCTTCTTATATATAGACAGAGGCATCAAGTTAATGCTAGCCCCTAAATCACACAAGGCCTTGCCAATGAATTGGTCCCCGATAGTGCAAGGAATCGTGAAACTTCCTGGATCTTTTAACTTCGGCGGAAGCTTGTTTTGCAAGATGGCACTGCACTTCTCTGTCAGAGCCACTGTTTCATAATCCCCCATTTTCCTCTTCTTCGACAATATGTCTTTCATGAATTTGACATAGCTCGGCATTTGCTCCAACGCCTCTGCAAACGGGATGTTTATGTGAAGCTTTTTAAACACTTCTAAGAACTTAGAAAACTGCTTATCAAGCTTTTGCTTCTGTAGGCACTGGGGGAATGGCAACTGCGGGAGAGGGAGACTAGCTTTGTTAACTGAGGTGGTTACGTGTTGTAGGATCAAGTTGAGCGTTTTCCTCACCCCTAGATTTATCTTCATTCTGTTCCACAGTGGGTTCCTCTACAGTTACTTCTTCTTGCACTACAGAATTTTCCCCTCCATTTTCATTCAAGGTCCTCCCACTCCGGAGTGTAACTGCTTTACATTGTTCCTTGCCATCCCATTTTGGGTTGACATCAGTGTCACTAGGCAATGTGCCTTGTGGACGACTGTTCAGAGCAGAGGCTAACTGTCCCATTTGGACTTCAAGGTTTCGGATGGAAGCTTCTTGATTATTACTCCTTGTTTTGTTTTGGGCAATATATCTAGACAGGAGATCTTCCAAACTCAGTTTTCTTTCCTGTTGAGGTGGTGGATGGTGGAACTGATTCTGAAAGCTCTGTAGTTGTTGGTTGTACTAATTTTGAGAACTCTGTGGTACTGATTTTGAGCTTGGAAACCTGGAGGGTTTGAGAAGTTAGGTCTAGTGGTTGAAGGTTGTGCTTAATTGCTATTATTGTTGTCCCATGAGAAGTTTGGATGATTCCTCATGCCCGGATGGTAATGAGTGGGGACATTTGCATTTTGTTACCGCCCGTAATTGGAAACAAATTGAACTGACTCAGGGCTTATGGCGCACTGATCAGTCGGGTGGCTCCCTTGACACAATTCACACGACACTGCGACTGCTAACTGCTCCATTTTGCTCTCTTTCTTGCCACATTCCACCATAAGTCCACCCTTTTTATCCAAATGCCACTCCACCAATCCTAAACACAAAATAAAGCTAAACAAGTAAACACAAAACATAAAATCAAGGAATTAACACCGTTTAAGCTTGTCTTAGTAGCCGAATCATGGGTATAAAACCCACTTATCATGTGCCAAAGACGTTGGCTCGTGCTGTTGAAAGATTACGACCATGCCATTCAATACCATCCTAGAAAAGCGAACGTGGTAGCTAACACGTTAAGTAGAAGATCATATGCGGGTACGAGTGCGATATTGTCAACACAAAGGCCAATTTTGTATGACTTACAAAGGATGGAGATAGAGTTAAAGACTCCAAGGATCCGTGTGATAATGTCGAATATACGCGTAGGACCAGCTTTAATAGATAAAGTTAAAGTTGTTCAAGCTACAGACTCGGAGCTGATAAATATGAAGAAGAAAGTACAAGAAGGTGTTATTTCAGAAGCAAGAATCGACGAAAGAGGAAATCTCAAACCCTCGATTTATTGGTCCATTTGAAATCCTCGATCGAGTAGGAACTGTGGCCTATAGACTCGCTTTACCGCCAAGTATGTCTCGTGTTCATAATATTTTTCACATATCTATGTTACGTAAATATGTGAAAAACCCAAACCACATTATTGAATTAGAACTAGACGAGATAGTAGAAGATTTAATGTATGAAGAGGTACCTGTTAAAATCTTGGATAAGAAGGAACATATTCTACGCTCAAAGAGCAAGTCATAGTTTTTTGGAGAAACCATGATATTGAGGAAATGACCTAGGAGTTAGAATCTGAAATGAAAATAATGTATTTTTACCTATTCGGCATACCAGGTACGTACACCAATTTCGAGGACGAAATTTCATAAGGAGAGGAGGTTGTAAGACCCCAACTTTTTATGAATAAAGATTTAATTTTTTCTAAATGTTATTTTGAATAATAATGTGTTGATTTGATATAATGCTATAGTTATGGGTGATATGTGAAAATTTTATAAAGTAAGTAAGTGGTCATAAAATATTCTTTTTGTCGGAGAATATCCGTACGACGGCACAATCATTGGTGGACTCCACAACGGAATGACTGTCGAATATAGAAAGTGACAGAAATAATCTTTTTTATAAAAATTACGACAAAACTTCTACCGTTAACTGTTAAAATACTGGTGATAAAAGAACAGTAATACGCGTTGCTGCATAGTAGCACACGGTATTGCACGGTATCTCTAATTATTGATGCTTACGTAAGAAGTCACTCAGTTTCATTCAATAATTGCTACAGTAGTTGCTGTATAGTATCTCATATTATTGATTCAATTAGTATCATCTGCATAATATTTTATATTATTAAATCAATAATTGAGACGACACAGTTATTCATATTATTATTTGCATTATTAACAATGTTTAGAAAGTTCTGTCGAGGAAAGGGGTTAGGTTATTTAATTGCACACTAATAAAGAGAAATTCTTATCAAAAAGCCCCCTCTTTCTTGGGAATGATCTGGTTGTTAATATTGTGAGTTATAATATTAATGATAAATAATTATTGAAAGATTAAAAATGTGTTTATTGAATATAAATGATTTGTGGTAAATATTTATTCACTTTTTAAAGGGGTTTGTCATGAGGCGGTTGTTGTAAGTTTGACTTATTATTCCATGGGGAGATGTACAAAATTTTCAGACCGTCGGTTGTGATTTTAATAGTAAATCAATATGGACCGTGGGTTGTGGTTTTAATAGTAAATGAATATGGACCGTCGGTTAAGGTTTTAATAGTAAATTAATATGGATCGTCGGTTGTGGTTTTAATAGTAAGTCAATATAGACTGTCGGTTGAGGTTTTAATAGTAAATCAATATAGACCGTCCATTTTAATAGTAAATCAATCTGGATCGTCCGTGAATCGGTTACTATTTAGTCTATTCTCCTATATATAAAAGCTTATTCCTTCTTTCATTCTCACCAATTCACTAAGACTCACAAGAGAAACTATAGAGAGAAAGAAGAAGAGTATTTTGCTACTTCACTATTACAGTATCCAATCTCTGATGAGTGGAATTTATACCTGCGAATTAGATCTTTTGTGGCTTAAGATGTTGCTTGTTTTCTGTTATTTAGTTAGCTTTTATATATATTGTTGTTATTATGTTTAATCTCTATGATGCAGGGCTTTATAGGTCTTTACCAGCTTTCAGGGGCAAAATGGGCATTTTTCATACACTCGCGCCGCAGCGCCAAAGATAAGCTTAGAGCTCGCGCCACAGCGCTGCCCCTGTCTTGGGCTGAAGTCACCCTCGCGTCACAGCGCCGAAGACTCTTCATGAAGTCGCGCTGCAGCGCAACCTCCGGTCTTTTGAAGCCTACGTGGCGCCGCAGCGTCACTTACCAAAGTTATATCCACGTCGCAGCGCCACCACCGGTGTTTAGGCAATAAAGAGCTTTTAATGACCTAAAAGAGAGGAGACATGGAGAGAGATTTAGACAGCAGCCGCCTGCGATAATTCATTACATAGAGAGTTAGATAGGATTTTATTACAGTATTAATTACGTAGAAGAGAAAGAAGTTGTGCTTCAAGGAGGAAGAGTTATTTCATCCGACAGTGCTGAGGAGCTACACGGAGAAGGAAGATTTGGGGAAAGAACACTTCAAATCAGGGGTTTTCTTATTCCAAATCTCCCATTTATTTGTGTATTACTGAGAATGTTGAATGTGTTAAAAATGTGTATTAGTACCATGGTTATGAACTAATTCCATTTTTAAGATTGCAATGTAACCTATTGTTTAGCTTAATTAACTTTCTCTCCTATTTATATAATGAATCATTTTGGAATGGGTTGTTGTATTTCTTGCTTATTGACTGATTGCCTAACAGTGTTATTGGTATAGATATTGATGGTTATTGGAAAATAGATATTAATATCTCACTCTTAAATGCAAGAACAACTGTTATGACCATGCCTTTGGAATGTGTGCATAAAATGCTAATAGGATAGACATATCACTATTTGCCTTATATAGCCTTGAGACTAAGCTTAATGACCCTAGCCTAGTTATTTTCACGAATAGACTTATTGTGATTCATCTAGTTAAGGTTGTGCAATTGACATTCGACAGAAGCTTTTGTGTAGTTCTTGTTCTCGGCTGACCATTCCTTGATTCGTTTGTAATGTGGAGAGTTAGGAGATTAGGCGACGCATTAGGGGAATTGTAATCCTATCTTGACTTCCTAGTACAACTACGTCTCTTAGTTTTCACTTTTAAATTAAAATACCGTAACACACCATCTTATTTCACTTATTTAGATAAGGCAGTATAGACTTTACCTTAGTAGTTGATTATCACTTAAGACATCGTCCTCGTGG